>JAUELE010223628.1:0-12671 GCA_031471655.1 Diodora aspera | reverse complement strand
GCTAAGGCTATCTGGAGACCTCTGTCTCTTCTTGAGAGGCTCCCCCTCTTCGTATGCTGACATGAAGGGCGTCATCCTTGTCATGAATGCTGCAAAGTCTTGTGGAGGAGTCGTGGTAACCTCTACGACTTCTGGAGACAAACTACAGGGAATCAGTCGTGGCGACGTCTGAGGAGTACGCAACTGCGTGTCGACCCCAGGTGTCTCTGGTCTGGAAACAGTAGCAGAAGGTGACGACAACGCACACCTCTTCTGTTCTGAAGCTCTCTTCTGCAACTGCTGTTGGAGCCTCTTGAACTGTTCCGAAGTCAAAGGAAAACAGAATGAGCATCTGCTCTCTTCTGTGCACGGATCCCTGCAGTCCACGCAGCTAGGATGCGGGTCCAAGGCCGACATTGTCTTGGTACAGACATCACAAATGACCATCTATGAAACAGATAAACGGAGTAGGAGCCTGTGGCCAGCGATAGACAAAAAAGGATTTACAAGATTCCCATTATCTAGTTGTAAGTCTAGGCAGACTAACCAAGCCAGATAGAAGGGAAGCGTCCCTAAAATCTAAGCAAAAAGGAAGGAGGCGCCGTAAAAAACATCGTAATTACAAATGGCGCGAAAACGAACTATAGGAGAAAACTCTGGCAAGTGTAACTCCTAAGAACATAATTAAGTTAAAAGTTATCACAATATCTAGAAAGAAACCTATTAAAAGGAAAACCCTTGAGAAAGAGTAATACTAGGAAGGTTAAAGCTCTAGAAATAGTGTTCTCAAAACACGTCTGTCTTCGACGAGCGAAGGAAATAAGAGGACTTGGAAAGGATGTGACGTCACGGGCTTGGCTTAGGTGCGTTCGCGAGGTGTGTTTTCGGGCGGCCGAGAACAAGTTTTTAGTTTTCAGAACACGTTCTTCCGTACATGTTTCGGGAAAGCATATAAATTGCAACAGTTGTAAGACAGGATAATAAAAATTTATTTACTTAACATATTAAAATACTAAAGCCAGAAAAGGAGCCCAGGGATTTTCCAAAAGCTGAGAAATCCTAGACTTGCTAAATATCTAGACTTGGACAGGCTCCATTATCTTTGTATGCTTTAGGGTCTGGGTGACAGACTTAGTATATCAGTTGTGTTTAGGATTATGTACATGTGGTTCAAGTACACGCGTGGACAAGCATAAGGGATGGCATGTTGTATGATGCCAATGCCACTGGTTGATCCAGGGCATCTGTCCAGATCCGGCCAGTGAAGGGGTTAAGACCGGGCGCGAGCTAAATATAATAATAATAATGGCTGCTTATATCGCGCTAAACTCTATGCACGGGATGCTTGCTCAAAGGGCTGCACATTAATATTACCCTGGTCCAATTTGGAACCATCTACAATCCACAACTTTTCTCCACTCCCTGATGAGTATAACAAGACGTACTAGTATTTAAATGGGTAACTCCAATATTTCAAGTTCTAATGGCATTTATAATGTCTCTGTATAATTTATGTGTATTTAAGCGAAATCCGGATAAGTAAAACATCTGGGTAAGTAAAACATGTTCTGTTGGCCAAACGTGTTTCTTTTTTAATTATCATTATTTTGATACGGATAAGGATAATCGCTTAAGTAAAAATTCCGGATAACTGAAATGATTTTCAAGGTCCCTTCAATCAATCAAGTGAGTAAATGCCATCGGATAAGTAAAATACATACGTTTTATCCCAGTTAACATTAACTAACTCAACACAATTCCCAGCTTGCAGTGTTTTCACTACGTTCGTTTTGTATTTCAATTGTTCGCAAAGAACGGATGGGGACAAACCTTCCGACAAGCCGGTAATTTCGTGTCTTTTTTCTCTTCGTTTGTTATTCTGACTGCCTGGCGAGGTTCGGATAAGTAAAATATCGGATAAGCAAAAATAATTATATCCATGGTCCCTTGAAATTTTACTTATCCGGATTTCACTGTTTTTAAGTGTAATTTAATGGTGTCCTGGTGATATTGGTTATTTGGTCTGCTTTATAATGATCTCTTATTTTTTTTTATTGGTAAATTTTGAGGAGAATCATTACAATGCTACTGTTTAAAGATGTGCGTTATGACATTATTTAAAGCCTTTGAACAGAATTGTAATGCCAATAACACGAAGTGCCCGAGTATTTGAACAGATCTAAAAGAGAGTGAATGTAAACAAGCATACTAGTCATATACTGTAGACATTTGTATATGTGTCCGTTTGTCTATTAATTTTTCATGTTATTTATTTCAGTGTCCGAGAACCCGTGAAGAATTTCTACAAATGTCTCTTGACTAAGTTCTACACGTGCGTGTCGGAAGATGCTAAAAGACTTTACCCGTCCATAACTTCGACAATTGCGGGTATCGACTATCTGTGTGACAATATCAAAGGTAACCATGTAACTACAGTCGAGTCCCGTATATCCGAATGTCTCGCTATCCGAATGATATTCGAGTGAAACCCTTGCTATTGAAATACCGTACCACCGCTACGAAAACAACAAACTACTACTACTATTAAAAATAATAATGATAATGATCACGATGATGATCTCGGTAACTGTTTCGGTAACTGTGGTTAGTGCGTCGGCCCAGCATTCTACAACAGCCTTAACCGCTGTTGTGGGAGTCTCTCTTTCAGCCGGGAGAGACAGGAGCCCCAACACCGACGTGATGTGTGTCCATGGTGATTTGGCTGAAAGATTGCAGAAAACCACGTAAAACGCCAAATCACTTACTCACGGTAACGATTGATCGAGTGTAATTTTAGGTGGGTAATCTTGGGAAATGGTATAATCTCTTGACCTTTTTACTTGAATTAAATTAGTTTTAGGTCACATGAAAATAATACTTGGTGATCCTCCTTTTCCCTGGAAAATAAATTATCATTTTATATGTGGAGGTGTAAAACGAAATAAAAGGATTTCATTTCCTTGCAATCGTATTGTCTACAGTACAATAAACTAAACAACCAATCTTGTCAAATAGACAACAGCAATTCGAATACCAGCGTACAGCCTTTCTGATGCAGTTTTGTGCAGTTTTATTTAAATAAAAAATAAAAAATCTTTTAGGTCGTGTCTGGGTTTCAGAGTAGGGCGGGGACAATCACCACGTATCTATTTTGATATGGCCTTAGTTGTTTTTTTCTAAAATTAAGATGAAATTCTTCAATATTCAAAGTCCTAGTCAGTGCAGCTTGTTGACTCAACAACACTAATCAGCCATTCTTGAAATCAAGGGCATAATATTACTCTACCAACGCCCGTCATATTCTGGACGTACTTCTATTTGCCGTGGTCATTTTGTGTGTGGAATGTCCAAATATACTAAATATAGACAACCAATGAAATGTCGCATTCACTGCACGAGAAGTAACTCTTGGTAAATTTAAACACATAACGTCTTTACATGATTGGGCGCAACGTTTACTTATTGGTAAAAACGGCCGCTTCGAGACGATCGTCGTGAATAGGAGTGTTTCCAGGGCGTATTGCGAACGTTGGCGGAGTATGTAATCTAGCATCAGCATGTGTAGAGTCTCTGTTTGAGTAATGATGGTCCTTGTATGGCTCCTTAACTGTTGTAGCGCAACGTTTCTGTGCAAGATCTGGTCCTGTAATAATGCAAGTTTAAGACTGTGTCAACAAAAGTAAACTCGTGAACTTATTTTGTCAACTTCATTTTACAATTGCAGATGTTGATTTGACCTGCTTTGCAAACCCTACCAATGCAAATAACTTTGTTACTTGTGTCCAGTCGATACCTTCTGAGACGAATCTTGACACCATGGATAAACTTCTGAAATACACGTGCAGGTGAATCTCTCTCATATTTATTTCGGGGGGGGGGGGGGGATGAATGCTGGCGGGACAGTGTATGGAAGGAGCGCCCCGCTCAAAGTTGATATTCAATTAAGAAAATCATGGTTTGCCCATAATTTATGGAGGGTGGCTAAAATACTCTCTCTCTCTCTCTTCAGCTGTCTTCACCATTTATAAAGTCCTACAGAAATGACATCAGCAGACGTTTTCTCTGCTACCCCAAAGTCAATTTTCCATTGAACCAAATAAGACACCGATTTCGTGGCTGTATGTCAGCTTCCAATCGTACTCACGTTTAAGTCAGTTGTTTCCACTTTCCAGTACATTGGTGCAATTATTGGTACAATCGAAGCTGTGTGGTTGTCGTACTTCACTGACAGACGCCAGTCTGTTGTTATCAGAAACTCCAGATCCAACAGCTTGCCTCTACCTTGCGGCGTTCCACAGGGCTCAGTCCTGGGTCCTATTCTTTTCTCACTTTACATCAAACATCTTAGATCTTTGATGGATGAGGCACAGATTTTCCATCATTCCTATGCTGACCAGACACAGCTTGGGGACTGATTCGTTCTTGAGTCAACTAAATACCACAGCCAACATGAAAACCTATATCGCAAATGTGAAAACATGGATAAACAACAACATGTTGAAGCTGAATGATGACAAGACAGAGGCAATATTGATTGCCCCGCCACCCAGACTTACTAAGTGTAACATCAATCATCTCTCCATCGGTAATGCTGTCATTCCATTCTCATCAAAAGTAAAATACCGTGGAATGTACCATGATTCTGGTCTCACAATGGAACAACATTTGAACTACATGTATATCTGCAAAGTCTGTCACTCCGGTCCCACCTTCGGAACATTGGCTCTATTCGGCACCTTCTCACTAAGGACTCAGCTGCCACACTAGCAAAATCCCCGATACTGTCGCGCTTAGTCTACTATTGCAACAGCTTGATGACTGCACTGTCCAACAAACAGCTTGATCGCTTGCAGCAGATTCAGAATAATGCGGCACGCATTTAGTCACCAAGACTAAGGTCCGATCACATTTATCGCCGGTCCTTAAGTCACTGCATTTTTTGCGAATACGTGAACGAATACATTTTAAGATCTTTTCTCTCACATACATGTACCAGGCACTAAATAACAGCGCTCCAGCATATCTACAAGACTTCGTTACTCACTACATGTATGTTCGCTCTGGATCTCTTTGGTCGAAAAACCAGTACCTACTGCAAGTTCCCTACTACAACTTAAATACGTTGCTTGTAGGACGTTCAGCTTTGCTGCAGCTTCATTATGGAACTCTCTCCCTCTATCATTGAAGGCTGCTCCAAGTCTTTCTATCTTCAAATCAAGACTAAAGACACACTTGTTTACTGAATAGACTCTTCTCACCTCCCACGCTCAGAGCATGCCCCTTAGCGGCGTGGATTGCATGCGCTATATAAGAACTTATTATCATTGTTATTATTATTATTATGAAACTGCCAATTTCATTTCTGAAGCACAACTCTGGAACCGTTCAGTATTTTTTCACAAAAATGTGTAAACACACAGAACGCAGATCTTAGTTGTGCCTTTTAAGAATTTTAATTTTCTGAAAATATTATTTTCTGTTTCCAAGGCAGCGAAGTGTGGACATTTTGTGCTTTTGCTTTCTGGAGCATAGCTCTGGAACCGCTTGGTATTCTTACTCATAACTTGGTACACATATTGGGCACATGGTATAGATGTGCCTTTTCGGGGTTTGAATTTTCAGAAAAAAAATTGTTTTCCGTTTCCATGGCAACTAAGTGTTTCTGCGTGCCAACCAAGTGTTGAAACTTTGTCAGCATAACTCTGGAATTGTTCAGTACTCTTACACTCTTGCAAGTAAAACTTAATTGCAGTGCGGTCTTTTAGGTAGCTGTCAAGACACAGGCGTTAAATGTCCACAAAATCAACACTCACCTTTCCCACTCTTGTAACAGTTTGATGTCAAGGAAACATCTGAGATTATCATGCTCCTATCGAAGCAAGACTACCCCCGGTCTAGCGCAAAGCGAATACAAGAAGAAACTGGTTTGAAAACTACTTTAAGAAGATGACTCTGAATTGTTGTTGCTTTGCGCCTTCGCTTGATAATTTCGGGGAAAGCGATGTTATTAAATACATTTATATTTAAGAAATCAGATAACTACAAACGTAACATATAAGCACGTGTTGTGTTATATAACACCATCCAAACGAACAAAATAAACATTGAACAATTTAACGAGCTTCGCGAAAGAAGATATTTTTTTCAACCTTGGATCTGACGATCTGAGATCCTCTCTGCAAAACTGTACATGATTTTGAGTTTGACTTATGATCACCACCACAGTTCACTCATTTTGAATCTTCATGACAATCAAAATCTTCATGATCTCCCCCACAACGACAGCAAGTCACATGTCCTCGACACGAAAAAGATCCATGACCGAACTTCTGGCATTTAAAACAGCGAAGTGGTTAAGGGATATACATGTCTACCTTAAGCTTTATATACCCTGCCTTGATTTCATCTGGTCGAGTTGATACTGAGAATGTTAAGAGATAAGTGTTTGTTTGTATAACTTTACCATCTATCCTAGTTGTGAAACGACATGGATAACACCTTGATCCTTTAATTCTGATGTTATTTCTAAGCTTGACATAGCACTTAAGTCTTGTCTTAAGTGATCTGTGGGGCAAGACACTCACTGGGCTTTCAGAAATAACAGATTATTGGTCTGCTGTTTCCTCACACATTCTACAAGAATGTCACCTGATCGAAAGAAAGTAACATTTTTGACTTCACTTGCTACACTTTGAATTGTTTTGACAATAACCAAAGGATTGACACTTAATGGGTGTTGTTCTGAGGCAGATGAAATTACAATGAATCGAGGCCAGTTATCAGGTGTGATAGATGGACCAGCATTTTCATCTTCACTGTCACTGGAAAGTTGTCTCTTTCTTTGTTTTTTCAAGTTGTAACCTTGGTTGGAGGGCATCATATTGAAGGATTAAAAGTTCAGCATCCTTGCACGGAGTGCCAACAAGGGCAGTGCAGCACAGCGGATGGCTTGCAGACACTAACACCAGAGATACAGGAATGTTGTGTGTTGATCCCCAAATAAATTAAATAACCGTAAAACGAATATATAAAGAGGACCTTAACCACCAGACTCCCTTTCTCCCCCGACATAAGGTCGCAGCAAACAGGCTACCTCATTTTAGTCGGCTTCCACGACAATCATGAGGCTACTGGGGTCCTATTCCACTGTGCCTCCCGTTTAGTACACGAGTGGCACACCGCGGAAACCCCACGGTTTAATAATATGTGGAAATATAATTGCAAATAAAATGTTGAAGAAAACATGAAATTGACATACTCAACATGGAATATTGTCTTAATATGTTTACAGAAAGACAGATTTCGCTAATAATGTAATAACTTACACACAAACCAAGGCACATTCAAGATAAATATGCCACTCAGAATTAATTAGTAGTGTATGTGTAAGCGATGTGATCATCAATAAAGATACTGCATCGAAGAGCAAATTCCCCGGAGATTTCAAAACCTCCATTGCAGCTGCACGATGTCAGATAGATGTATTGAAGTATGTAAGGCAATTTGTTGATGTTTTAACAAGAACAAACGTGAGAGAGTCCAAACCTCCAATAACTACTCGGTGCGTCCAAACTTTGTTCCTATTTAACATTGTATACAGTTCATGTAATCTTTCTTAGCAACGTAAGTATCACACCGCTTCTATTGAATGACTTTGATCTTCTGTGACAGGAATCTCATCTAATTTTTGATTAAAAAATAAAAAAGGCAAATAGATTTAAACTTAATCTCATAACTCATTGTATCTCTTTTCACGCACAGCTATATTATCCTGGAACACACTTTTAAGTTTGGTTTGTGTTGATTTAACTGCAACACTATGGTTTAAGTGGAAACAGAATCAAGCCCCGTGAGGAAAAATAGGCACATGTAGAGATTTAAAGCGAACACATGTGCTCTACAGACGGATTAGCCGTATTTTCGTCGAGTCTGATACTAATCTTATTTCAACCCTATCACAACACTGTTGTCGGGAACTGTTTTACTCGTTACCATTTCCCTGTTATCTCGAAATGTCACCAATGGCGTTGAATCAAATCTCCAGATAACATGAAAGAGGATTTAATGTAGCGAAAGGAACACATCGCCGGCTATATTGATTTTTACTCGTTTGAAAAGATCAGAGGATTGTTTTCCTATGATCTCTTCGAAAGTGAAAGCTAAGTTTCGTGTAATTGAACGTTATTTTAACGTTGACGTGAAAGCTACCGTTTATCTTCACTGAATGGAATCACGTTGTAAATTGTGCGGAAACAGTCACTTTTAATAATATGGCTTGAAATAATACACTGTTTACAAAGTGTTAGATGACTTAGATGCACTGCGTTTTATGGAAAGTGTTTGTAAATGTGTACATCTGTAATTATAATGCAAGTTGCAATATTGTATCCGACAGCTGCAGCAAGTGGTACATGCTGTAACAAGGTTAAATAAATCACTCCAATTTGCAACAAGGAAGAAGCATTTCGATAGTCGGATTTTCGGATTTAATAATAATTATAATAATAATAATAACTTGGACTGCTGAGGAGTACTAATGGTCTTCATGGGCTTATACGTCTCTTATCGCGCCCGATTCCTGCAAAAATCTAAAAATCAGTCACTGCATCTTTAATTGAACGTTAAAGGACCCAATTATGGCCCTTGACCCGCGGTCAAAGGTTGAAGTTTCACAAGTTAAACATTTCCAGCTATCATAGTTGAGTTATTATGGTGATGCGTTTCTTTTGCCCA
Organism: Diodora aspera; assembly: GCA_031471655.1. Lineage (NCBI taxonomy): Eukaryota > Metazoa > Mollusca > Gastropoda > Lepetellida > Fissurellidae > Diodora > Diodora aspera. The sequence continues at coordinate 3,959 of JAUELE010223628.1, read as the reverse complement.
TCAGTATATATTGCCGATCGACCTTCCTGGTTCTCTTGTATCTGTATACAAGATTTGACATATTATTATGCAGCTTTCATAGTCTTGGAGATATATCGTGTTCCTGAAATTTTGCTTTGATGCGATTATCTCCCTTGTGTGCAAGGAAGTTGCAAGAAATGGCAATGATTCTCGTAAAGGATCAGACGGGGAATACAGGTCTCCAGCTATCATAGTTTGAGAGTTATTGTTTCTGTTGCCCATCAGAATATATTACCAATCGACCTCCCTCGTTCTCTTGTATCTGTATACCAGATTTGACATACGCATCTTTCATAGCCTTATAGATACATGGTGTTCGTGAAATTTTGCGTTGATGCGATTATTTCCCTTGTGTGGAAGGAAGTTGTAAGAAATGGCAATGATTCGCGTAAACGGTCAGACGGGGCATATTTGTGCCAAGTTTGATGACGCTACTATTAATAGGTTCCCAGTAAGAGCGGATTTTGTCTCAGCCAATCGGAAGCGTTGGACAGTTGAACATGAAAACAGTTCGTAACAGTCCCTGAATGGACGAACGGAATAACTTCATCAAATTTTGGTTCAAATAATCGTGGTCATCTCATCAGTATCTAACCAGAATCTAACCTTTCGTCAGCATCTTACCGGAATCCAATGTGTTGTCAGCATATAACCGGAATCAAACATTTCGACTGCATCTAACCTGAATCCAACATTTCGTCTGCCCAGTAAGGAATGTCAACACAATTCTGATCGTTTGTTAAACAACTTTTTTTTTCGGGGTCCAAAAAAATGAAAAACATCATCAGAGTTGGTTTGTAAAAATTTGGTTTTGTTGCAATTATTAGATTTTGAGTTAGCGAGCAATCGGTCTCAAATGGAATTAAACGGACTTTAGCTATGGTGCATGATGTAATGTGGCCATAAGGTTTTACAAAGCTGAGGAAGAGGTTATGTCTAGCAACACCATCAGATGTTTAGCTCCATAACTTGGTCCTTGCCATATGTGCCTTAATGCATGGCACCACACAAAGGCTATTATCCTCAGGAAACTCGCAGAAATCTATTTAACCTACTAGTATTTCATTGCGAGACTTGCCAGGCCTGCAAGTGGTTGTTCTCTTGGTCAACCTTCAAGGTTATCCTATCTATCTTGACAGACATGAATCTGGTATCAAGCTGTTGTAGCTCTGAAGACCAACCAGCTGAAGTTAAGTCCTGTAACATGGACAGTTTACTTACTTGTCCGATAGCACTGTGTTATCTCCCCATCTATTTGTGGTTTCCGAATCCTGATCCACATTCCAGGTAGTGGTGTATCTAGGTAATGAGGGCCTCTCATTGAAAACTACCCTCATGTGCTTACACACAAGGGGCAGTTGAGCCAGCTTAACCCCACCTAATCAAGTAGTCTAAGCGGAAACAGATGGCTTAATGGAACCAATCTCTCTTGTAAGATGCCGTAGTTCCTGGCCACTATGTCTTAGCACGACGACCTGCAGATCTTTGTGATATATCTGTTGTTGGTGTGTTTGTTCCCGGATATTTTCAGCACGTAACAGCCTCTTCTGTTTTATCAGTGTATAAACCAGACCGGGCGGTGATTTCATTACATTTTAGGTCATTGGTAGCCTGACTGGATTTGCTACTGCCATCTCTCGTCAGAGGGGGTACCATACCCGGGCTTGTTATATAGGAGCCGCTATCATCAGCTTCTCCCCCTCTATTGAAGATCCTGAATGTCCCACCAATTCAGTTGAAATGGGTTCGCTGCTATAGCCTTCGGGATCGTTTGAAATGGTTCGCTGCTATAGCCTTCAGTTGAAATAGGTTCGCTGCTACAGCCTCTAGCATCGGTTGAAATGGTTCGCTGCTATAGCCTCCGGTTGAAATGGGTTCGCTGCTATAGCCTCCGGGATCGGTTGAAATGGTTCTCTGCTATAGCCCCCGGTTGAAATGGGCGCTACTATAACCTCCGGGGTTTGTTGAAATGGTTCGCTGCTATAGCCTCCGGGATCGGTTGAAATGGTTTGCTGCTATAGCCTTTGGTTGAAATGGGTTCGCTGCTATAGCCTCCGGGATCGGTTGAAATGGTTCGCTGCTATAGCCTCCAGTTCAAATGGGTTTGCTGCTATAGCCTCTGGGATCGGTTGAAATGGGTTCGCTGCTATAGCCTCCGGGATTGGTTGAAATGGGTTCGCTGCTATAACCTTCCGGATCGATTGAAGTGGCTCACTGCTATAGCCTCCGGGATCGGTTGAAAATGTTCGCTGCTTTAGCCTCCGGGATCGGTTGAAATGGGTTCACTGCTAAAGCCTCCTTGATCGGTTGAAATGGTTCGGTGCTATAGCCTCCGGGATCGATTGATATGGGTTCGCTGCTAAAGCCTCCGGGATCGGTTAAAATGGTTTGCTGCTATAGCCTCCGGTTGAAATGGGTTTGCTGTTTAGCCTCCGGGATTGGTTGAAATGGTTCGCTGCTATAGCCTCCGGTTGAAATGGGTTCGCTGCTATAGCCTCCGTGATCGGATTTCCAGCTGACATGTTGATCCAGCTGTCTCTTCAATCATGTCACAAACACGTCCACTGTCAAAGGACCGAACAGCTACTCAATATATTTGAACATCTCCAGTCGCTGCTGTCTTGGAAATGACGGGATTGCCAATCTGCGGTTGAATTCATTCGTCCTGGGCGATGCTCTGCCGTCATTGCAATAGACCTTTTGACGCATCATTCCCATATATCCTTGTTCAGTTTCTTCAGAAGGAGGGATTTTGTTCCCCCACCCCTTACTATATGAGCCACTGCTGTCTGAGTGTCTAGTCTCACGTGAACACAAACTGCTGGTTGGTCTTTCGCAAAAAGTATCAGGGCCAGGAAGGCCGCAAGCAGCTCTTTGCCATTGATGCGATAAGATATTTCTGACGAGCCCCACGTTCCCTGAGTGGTCACGCCCCGGCATACTGCTCCCCAACCGTCGTTGGAGGCATTCTATTCTATCGTCATATCCGGGGACTGATCCACCAGGATATTTATTCTCTTGCCATCTGGTCCAAACTCCGGGATGTCTGGTGTGACTTCCCTGAAGCAGTGCTCTGATCTGGGTCATCTGCAGGAATCTGCATTGAACCGCGCCAGGTAAGATCGCCTGGACTGAAAACAGCATCTTTCCTTTGATCTGAGATAGCTGACGAACTGACACCTGCTGAGATCTCACGATGCCCCTGCATTGATCCCTCATGTGTTACATTTATCCGTTGGAAGATAGAATAGGAATTACATACTCCGAGTTTGTTCCAGATGGGATTTACAGCAATGTCTCCCTGCCCACTATCAGAGTTTTCTGACTGGAACTGACCAGCCACACACCCTCGAGGTATATGATCAACCTCATTCCAAGATGCCAAAAAGAACCAAAAGCATGTTTCACTGGTTTCCTGAAGCTTCTTGGGGCAGACGCTAATCCGAAGGTGAGACACTGGACCTGGAAGATCTGCCCATCCCATAGAACTCTCAGAAGAAGTCTGCTCTATCTATCGGAACTGCGAAGTACGCATCCTTTAGATCCTTTTTGCACATGAAATCGCCTTTTATTAGAAGATCCCTCACCATGAATAAGCCCTCCATCATAAAATGTTCGTATTTTAAGTGTTTAGGCCTCTCAGATTAACCACCGGTGGAAACCCCTGCCCCTTATTGGGGACCAGAAAGATGTGACTTATGTACTGGGGTGTTGAATACTTTACCGATACAATGGCCCTTTTCCAGCACAGCTCCCGGGCCTTCTTATCTATTGGCCCCTTCTCTGTGTCCGCAAAAGTCATACGTCAGTGTCTCCCCTCCGGAGGCACATCTTGAATCAGAGGTGACAACCAATCCAGCTTTGCTCCCTGTACTAGGGAGAGTACAAAACCATGAGTACCAATCGCTGGGCAACAAGGGGTGATACATAGGGTGATA
>JAUELE010223617.1:0-12672 GCA_031471655.1 Diodora aspera | reverse complement strand
AACTAGTTTGTTACAATGATGCTGTGTACCAAGTTTTACTGAATTTGATCAATATTTGTGACTACTAGAGGTGTGATGTCGCTCCAATAGAGTTCTGTGGATGCATTCAAAGGTCAATATAAGGTCATTTTATGGAACTTGTCAAAACCTGTCTGATATGTTAACAGGTACACAATACATTGTCTACAGATCAGGTAGAAAGCTTCAAACTGACCAAACTTGATTTGCAATACGGCACAACACATTTTGGGACGCACAGGGTTCAAATGCAATTCCAAACTAGTTTATGTTACAAAGGTGCTGTACATCAAGTTTCATCAAATTTGACTGATATCTGTGGCCACTAGAGGTGTGACATTGACTTGTTTACAGACAGACAGGTGGACTGAGGGACTTTGCGACTATACAAACAACTCAACTGGTTGAGACCAGTTGAGTTTGTTTTTTTTTAAACTCTGAAGAAATTGGCTTGTAAATACACTCCTATATCTGAATATGCCAGGGGGGAGGGGTGTGGAGAGAAGCTAGATCAATGTAGGCACACTTTAAGGGCCTGGAAATCTTGCAACTTTATTATTTCTACTTTAATCATGTAATCACAAATCCAATGAGAAGTTATTTCACAAAAAGGTGATACTCATTATGATTGATTTGTTTGTTTTGTTCTGCACTCTCACAGCCAATGACAGTATGTCATCATACCACCATCAACAGCCATTTCAAAAACCTGTTGACATGCTGCTGGCTGATGTTACAGATCATAACACTTTATAATATTCTAAAGCCTGTTTGAGGTGTGTGCTCATCAGTGATAAGTTATGGAAATTTGAACCGTTCTGTTCCCATGTTTTAGTGACCTCAAGGTGGACAATCGATAAACAATTCCACTTTAATCACTGCCAATTCAAAGATGGCATCAGCGTACACAGGATCACTTTCCAAGTCCTATAGCCGTCTATTATTTTGCAGCACTGTGATGGACAAAGTCTTTGACTCACCGGAACTGTAGCTGTCAGTGGATGATTGGGACACAGACCGACTATGTATCCGAGGGCGGTTTGGCGTCAAGTTGTACTTGATCTCCTGAAAAAGGTAAATGAAAAGTCCAAAACATATCAATTATTCATTGTTGATGATCACCATTTTGTCACTGAATTCTCCATTTCAATATCCATTAATATTTCAGTCACTGAAAACAGACATCATCCTCATAAATGCCAGCCAGATATCTGCAAACACATTTTCCCCACATTGTTCTATCAGTCCAGGTCCTTTCACCTCAATAAACCCTAGCTTGAACCAACAGAACACAGAACACAGAACACAGCACACACATAATGCTGCATAGTCCGGTCAAGTGATAGAAGATGTGTAAACTGGGCTCACAAAGCACATCTTATATTTACCTCTGCAGACTAATACATAATTTACAATTTGATATTACAATATAATTCCATAACAAATCGAGTTGCTATATATACTACCCCAAAAAAGAAATGCACAGCACAGACTTTTGTCAATATTTTAATGAAAATATGAGCATCACCTGACATGCACATGGAACAAAGTTACTGCAATAATTAGACCAGACAATGTAGACAAGGTCGACAGTAAATTGCACTGGAAATCAATGTCAAGATCAGAGGAAATCAGTAACGATTATGACCACCATTAGAGTCAATCACAGCCTGACACCGTCTTCCCATGGATAGAATCAGATTCCCGGATGGCAGGTCTGGGAATGTTCTGGTACTCCTCTCGCATCGCCAAAAACAAATCTGGAAGTGTATGTGGCTGTGGCTGACGTCGTCGCGCACGTCTATCCAGTTCGTCCCACAAGTGTTCAATTGGGTTCAGATCTGGTGATCGTGAAGGCCATGAAAGAACCTGAATGTTGTTCTGTGCCAGGAACAGCGTAGTCAACCGTGCCGTATGTGGTCGAGCATTATCATGTTGAAAAATGGTGTTTTGTCTGTTCATGAACGGAAGGACGTGTGGCCTAATGACTTCATCACAAGAACGTCGAACTGTTAGATTGCCCTGAATCTGAACATGATATGTCCTACCACTGTATGAAATGCCCGCCCACACCATAACACTTCCACCGCCGAATCTGTCCACTTCATGATCACAGTTTGCAGCATAACGTCCATGACGACGTCTATACAGGCGTGCTCTCCCGACTGGACATCTTAGTAGAAATCGTGAGACATTACTAAAAATGACAGTTCTCCATCTCTGCCTAGGCCATGGCCGATGATTGACACACCATGGTTGTCGTAGCTGACGATGTTGTCGTGTGAGGATGGGTCCTCGCACTGGTCTTCTGGAACGAATACCGGCGTCACGTAGACGATTCCTAACTGTCTGGTCAGAAATCCTACCGGTGCCCGGGCACTGCAGTTGTGGTAGAGGATGCAGTTAGGAATCTGTCACGTAAGTGCCGTAAGCGGATGAACCTGTCTTGGACGGGCGTGGTGACACGTGGTCTTCCGGAACGTGGTCTTTCCCGTGTGGTTCCATGCTGTTGCAAACGATGCCACAGTCTTCCTATTGTGCTCTGGGATGCGTGTAGGCGCCTTGCCACCGCTGATTGTGATTCGCCAGCTTCCAAACGTCCAATCGCATTGTTCCGTTTAGCCTCAGTATGTCTAGGCATGACTTTACACCTCACTACACGTTTGAACACTGTCACAAACGTGGCCAGAATCTAGGGCTTTTATTGCTTATTGTGCACGAAGTGCAGGTGAGCGAAAAAGAACCATGATTTTTGTAAACCCGTGTCTTGTGTGACATTTATTCCAAAATCAGTGTTGGTTGCGTTTGGGCGATCGTATTCTGCACCAGGAGAGATTCAAACTCGGAAAGGAGTCAAGGTGATATTGGTTTTTAAGATATTAAATAAACTAATGTTTACGATTCATCCTAAAGTGACCAGACCTTAAACTCTGTGCTATGCGTTTCTTTTTTGTAGTAGTCTACTACTAGAGGAACAGAAAGACAAGCTATGAACATAGATTGGCGTACCTGCATCTCTGATCATGTTCCTTTAAGTAGTAACATGTATGTCCACAATTAACCATTAATGCGCGACCGTTTGAGTTTTTTGGAGGTTGATGGGGAGGGAGTGGGGCTGGCAAATCCTCAGTTTCACATAGATATACCTGTATTAACCTTTAAAAAAATTAAACATGAATGTGAAAAACAATTTTAAAAGTAAATAGTTTGTAGGCAATTACCCGTGAAAAATAGATTGTCTCTGGTCATACAAAAATAATCTCCAGGAAAACCCTTCCACTTGCCTAGCACTACTATTTAAAGGTGAAGAACAATTATTCCTGTGTGATAATCCCTTCTATTTTGATTGACTTCATGTCATTGATAACACTTCCTAATCTTGAAGGGGTATCTCTTGCATATCCAACGCATTTGCGAATGTATTCATTAGTCTCTCAAACTCTTGTTCACGGATCTTTTGCACGTCAATATAGTTCATGGAAGATTTCATTTAATAGGGCGTCTAGAGGCATGCTCACCCGAAAACTGTTGAAGATAAACATGCAAAATGAAGAAATCTCGGCCCATTTCTCGAGTTTTTATAATATTATTAGTAGTTGATTTGGTGCTAACATAGCAAAAGAATTTAGAACGTACAATATAGGTTGTGGAGGCATTATGCATGTACCTCTATCGTCATAACTGAGATAAATGACAGGGCAAAGACCCTTGGTATAGTTCTCGATTCTGGCCTTACCATGGAGTCCAATGTTGATCACCTGTGTAAGTCATGCTAATTTCACCTGAGATATATCAGTCAGATTAGAAAAGACATCACCATAAGTGCTGCTAAAACACTTGTACAGTCAGTGATTCTCTCACGGCTTGACTTTGGAAACAGCTTGCTATGGGGCGTTTCAGTACAGAGCCTTCATCGCCTGCAGTTGGTTCAGAACACCGCATCCAGAATCATATCGGGAACATCAAGGTCAACCCATATCACTCCTGTACTAAAGGACTTACACTGGCTGCCAATTGAATCAAGGGTGCAACACAGGATTCTGTGCCTGAAATGCAAGCTTCAGAATGGCTTAGCGCCTGCCTTTCTCTCTTCACTGTTGAAGCCCTATATCCCTGCCAGATCTCTTCGTTCTGGAATTCAACATCTTCTTTCTGTCCACAAGCTCCCCACTTACGGACTAAAGTCGTTCAGTGTTGTTGCCCCCCAACTTATGGAATGATGTACCTCTAGACATAAGACTCTCACCAACTTTTCAGACATTTAAATCCAGGCTAAAGACGTATCTTTTCAACCAAGCATGCCAATGTTAGGGCTGTATCTGTAGCGCTTTGAGCATGCATTTGTATGGAAGCTAGGGCGATATAAATGTTCATTATTTTTATTTTTATTATTATTAAATAGTTTGCACTTCAATAACTGAGATGACTGTTTGGTGTAAATCGCTGAACGCGGTTTTCGTGTAACACTGTTTTGTTAACAATACAAGGAAGGACATACATTCTAGCACTTCATGACTTTCTCAACCAACTCCAAACTCTTGCTTATATTTTGCTTTGCTAAATATGGGTCGTCCAGATCTAGATTTATCAAAAATGACCTGATTAGATAGCTCATTTTCGCCTTTCTATGGATTTGATGTGAGGTTCTTTCACGGGAAACACCACATCTTCTTATTTTTCCTTAATATGTATCTGTCCACCGCCTTCATAGTTTCTAATATGTTTTTAAACTTAGATACATCTTGACGAACGCGAAATGCTTCCTTTCAGTAAAATGATCATCATGCACATGGATTAATCTGTCTGTTTCTCGTTATGGGGCTACTGAACAATTACAGTAGCTACTGATAGGTTTATTTTGTCCAGTAGTTTAGTTTCAGACTGGAAGTTACTTGACTCAAAATCGAAACGTTGTAGCTTTTCCTGTTCATGTTTGATAGAAATAGTTTTTGTCTGCAGAACATCTCTGCAGCAACTCCTCTTCCCAATTTTCCCAGTCTTCATTTATTAGACTTCATACCTACTGTGAGCAGGTCCTGCCCCATGCGGGCAAAATGCTGATCTTCAAACTGTTCAAATTATTCAAAGACCAATCGCACATAGTAGTTGTGACCCACCACTGATTATTTGGATCTTCATTTTTAAAAGTAGTTTGGAAAGCAGCTTGTGAACATCAACGTGAACTACGGTCTCAATTGAAATAATGCATTCAAAATTAATGCGTGTGAGCCATCGTCTTCTGTAGCGCACTAAACGGTTTGACTGATGCGTATGTACCAACAGTCAAAATGATCAGTTAGCACCCACTATTTCAGGTAAGAAACAAAAGTTTGAAAGGTCAAAATACATATTCAACAGTGTAATAAAAATAGATAATTGTGTAGTGACAACACAGACATTTGACAGTAATTGACTTTATTTTGGGAAACAAACTAACAATCCATCTTAAGTAAAACAAAAGCGCATTATTCATTGTCAATATTTCTTTGAATGACTGAAGTTAGTAGTTTATTCACAGCTGTATCTGAGCTACCTCTGTGGTCTTTGTCATCACCAATTCGTTACTTTCGTGAAATTTGCTTAGACATTGCAAGATACTTAGGATTTTCAACAACATAAGCTATTCAACTATTTTATGTTATTTTATAACATATAACAATTAAATTCCAATGGTTTTGAAGCATTTTCTGAATGAGAGATTTGCTCTCAAATCTTCACCAAACTAAGTTAATTATTTCGTAAACAAACTCTGCATGTAAGTTCAAGTATTTTGTCCAAATAAAGTATACTCCTTCGCAAGTGGTCATGATTTTGTCATTAAAATTATCTCCACCAATGTTCACGCCTGAGCATCATTATTTTCAAATTGTGCTATCTCATTAGCATTTGTATACAGGACACAAGGCTGCCACCAACCTATGTATGACAAATGCAAAGATAATGACGACACCACACACAATAGCAGCGATACCAATATTCCTGGCGACACGGCCTTCAGATGCCGCCAAGTGATAATCTCCAGTACGAGCGGTGTCCCGTGACTGTAACATGAAACAACATATGAATATATTCAAATTTATTATTAAACTCAAAACCGTAGATTTTAATAGCTGACGACATTAGATGATGAAAAATAATTTTTAATATTTAATGGGAAATTGCCTTTAAAAGAAATAGTTAAAGACAACTATAAAACCATGAGGAAAAAAAGGTAATAACACAAATATGGTAGTAAAATATAGCCTACAGTATTACGTCATTTTGCACTTGCATTTAACACAAAGATATGTACTGGCAAACTTTGGGTACACGTAAGTTGTGCAAAGTATGAGACCATCCTGTTACAATTGAACATTCTGGTTAATTTAACCTTCATGCCAATTGCACTGATGACAATCTTACTGATAATTCTACGTCTATGCTAATCAAAACACGTTGGCAAGCGATGGGAATAGGCAGGCAGTTGCATGTAAATCATACCCCCACAACCTGTGCTACTGAAGAAGTCAAGGACAGGGTCATGTCAGATAGACAAAGGGCTCCAGGTGCCAGAGAAACCAGGGCTCTTATGACAAGTTCACTCGAGAACAACGTTCTGTCACGTAACGAGTGGCGGATGGACGTCAGAGACTTAAACTGTGTAAAGGCAGCTTATCCTGCGGATTTCAGAGCCAGACTTCTGTTTCGAACACCAATTTTAACACAAAGACGCTGACAAACATGACAGCAGTGGTGTACGGTAAGAATCAACTGGAATATGAGGACGAGGAGTCACGTTCAATTGAATGATGAAAGTCGATTTCTACTGCACACCACTGACGGCCACGCTATAATATGCCTGGCAAGAGGAACCGTGTATAACTAAGAGAGATCTCTTTTGGTGGGGGATTTGTCATGGTGTGGGGATGCTGTTCCTTCGATTGCAAGGATCGACCGTGTTGTTCTTGAAGAAAATCCCAATGACCAGTGGTATCAGGATGACATGTTTATAACCATGCCCTCGCTACCTGTCCAATAATCGTGAACAGCACTGCGAAGCATTACCACGCACGAGCAGGACATGACTTCCTTCAAGAGCATGAAGTTAAACAGTTCGAAACCCCGACTTGAACCCCCTGGAGCATCTGTAGGACATTATGGGGCTCCAGGTACACAGCCGACAACTGACACATTACCCTGACGAGGCACACCTGTCAGTAACCTTCAATAACTAGCCCAGGCGAAGAGGGGGTTGTGCAAGATCCCAGTGATGACAACCAATCGATTGATGATGAGCGTTCGAAGACACTTCAGGGACACCATTGCTGACAGAGGTGGATATATATCTGCTACTGACGTTACTTCACACGATGAAATTTTCTTGTGTTTTCCTTGGTTTCGTCAGTGTTTTTCTTTTCTGACTGACAAGTCAGCGTTATGCCGGATCATCTTTTAATGAGACATATTTGATAATTGTTTCCTTGGTCTTGGAATAAAATAACAAATTTAAAGACACTTAGTGTCTAATATCACACTGACCTCTGAAAATGGCAATTTTATGCAATAAACCACTCTATCGTGCATGATCTTTGCTGGGGGATATATATACAAATCAAGCATCCTTTGGATCAACTATGACATAAAGGCGTAAGGTGAAATAGTTAAAATCACTTGGTGCCGTTACTTTTGCACGTCAGTATGCAAATTGATTAATACTCAATAAAAGTAAATCAGTAAATCACCATATTGAAGTGGCAGATTTCATGTTGAAATTTAATTTAACGGTTATAAACGTCTGTTTAACAAGTTGAAATATTAAGTTTATTGCTTCTTATAAACAAGCGAGTTGTGTCAACAAGTTGCAAGGGAGGTCACAGCTGAAGGGAGCTTTCAACAAATATAACGTGTACAACTCGGCCATTTTTAAAGGAACCTGCAATGCGTGAAATTTCAATGCCATGCATCGAAACGTGAACCATGCCACGTTTACACTTGCACGATTTTTGTTCTCGCAGTCCCACGACATTTGTCGTATCAATGAGTGAACTGGTAGTGAATCGTTTTAAACTGGTCGTGAATCGTTTTGAACTGGTCGTCAAATGCAATGGTGCGAGAAAGTGCGGGAAAGCGTGACAGAGCGGCAAAGAAAGTCACGACTACATCCGCACTTCAAGCATTGCTGCCGATTAGATTACGCAATGTTCACGACTCATTCCAGCAATGCCACGACGATTTTGTCGTGACAGAAATTTTAAACATTTCAAAATTTCTTTGCCGCATTGTCACGCATTCCCGCACTGTCTCGCACCATTGACAACCAGTTCAAAACGATTCACGACCAGTTCACTCATTGTGTCGTGGCAATGCGGGAACAAAAATCATGCAAGTGTCAACCTGGCATAACATGTAATTATCGTTGATCACGACACTTTGGGCCAAGCAAATACCCAACTTGGACAAGTATAAGCTTTCATCGACCTCAACAGTTATAAAGCAAAAATTAATTATAAATATAATGTCCTCGTTAAAGTTTCTCTGGTTGAAGTGCAGTCACTGTTGCAAGTACAAAGTTGGATTTTTTTTGACAAAAACTTAATTGAAGTGCTACATCAACTAGTTGTATGGTGTGAACTCATGATGGACATCAACTTACATTGCAGGAGTATACCACTGCGCCTATTGCTATGGGCCAGCAGAAGAAACAAGACACAACAGACAAAAACATATAGTCCGAAGGTGGTGGACGAGTGTTTTGGATGACTCGTCTTCCGGGCTGGGTACTCTGCAATAAACTCAAACCATTGAAGTTCTTAGAACTGCGATTTGGAAGTCGACAGAGTGACTTTTCCTTATATTAGATTTGATTTTATCAAAATTAATGTTGAGTTGAGAAGGGTATGTGTTCCATGGTGTTTGTGTGCGTGTGTATTTGTTAGTGTGCACGTTTGTGCGTGTGTGCGTGTGTATATCTGTTCGCTGTTCTGTGTATGTGTCTGTGGTTTATGACTCTACCTCCAAATACATCTATCCTATGAAGAACGTGAGATGCATTGTGTGTGAAGTTAGTTTGTCTGAGCGTGTGTATGCGTGTCTGCCTTTCTGTGTCTGTGTCTGTGGTTTATGATTCTACCTCAGAATACGCCTATCCTACACATATATGTAAAGCGTATTTTTCATTGTGAGGTTAGTGCCTGTGGTATGTCATGGAGCTTGTGAGTACGTTATATGTTTCGTTTGAATGCTTGCGATATTGTGGCGAGGAGGAGCTCAGAGGCCCTTGATGAACACTCCAGCCCGCGACAATATTTATCTGTCCCGCAGCTTGAAATAATAATGGGTAGTTCTTTTATAGCGCGGTATTTCCGCCCAAGAGTAGAGTCAAAGCGCTTCCATATATTACCCTGGTTACCTCAAGCTGCCTTTCAGCGCTAGAAGGTCATTACACTCCAACAATTGGAGGACCAGTACCCAGTTATAGCTGGGTCGATTGAGACAATTGGAGTAAAGTGTCTTGTCTACGGACACAACACAGCGCCACGAGCCGGGGGCGAACCCGGATCTCCAGATTACAAATCCGACGCTTTACCACGCGGCCACCGCGCCTCCAAATATTTATAAATGATATTATTTTGTCCGAGAATTTGCTCATTTTTCACACTGTTCCTCATTATATATCAGCTCTCATTTTCACAGCAATGTTCCTATGTAACTGTCACACTTCTCTTGTTCAGAATCATATCATGCTGGTTGCAAATAAAACGTATTCATTCATTTAAATTTGAGTCATTCCTTCATAAATATTTTTTTTTCTTTAGCCCAAGAAAATATTTAAAATATATGATGCAGCTCTCTCACTGAAAAGCTTGGAGTTCGCTGTCCTAAATGAAAAGCAAGCAGTACTAGTTATAACGACTTACTTATTGGGCTAATAATTATTATGTCAATTTTCTTCATATTGTATGTATTCGATATAATATGTCTGAACATGGAAGTTTATTGTGGCAGTTACATTTAATAGACTCGTTGCAGGTGCAGAAATTTATTGGTTTTTTGTTTAGACACTGCCCTACTTCAGTTGAGTCACTGAAATTGTTTTCTACGATATATACTGACGTGCAAAAGAAACGATACTAAATTATTTCAATTATTTTCCATTACGTTTTATGCCATTGGTGATCCAAACGGTGCTTGGATTTCAATGAGTGTAATTTGATTGACATCATGTCATTGATAAAACTTCCCAATCTTGAAGGGATACCTTTTATATATCCAGCGTGTGTGAATTCATTCAGTAGTCTCTCCAAATCTTGGCACATGTATCTTTTCTTTTGCACGTCAATATAATATGTGTATATCAAGTACCTGTACATTTCTCCGCTACTAAACAAAGCCTTTCTCTCGTATTCTGGAACTACTTTTGCCAAGACTAAAAGGATGTTAAAGAATATTTAAAAGCAGAGGCAGGCTGTTATTCCTGGGGCTCCCAACTGTACCAGACCAGACCAGATGAAATATTTGGGGTTTGTTTTACCTTTACTCAGGGTCTTAACAAAACATTGTTTTGATTTGTATATCAGTAGGTCGAATTTCAGGCTACTATCGACCTTAAACTTAAAACACGGACATTTGCATGAACAATTTGGATTCCTTTTCATTATATTCCCACACGAACTAACGTTTAAATTCTTAAACAATTGCCTGTCCCATGAAAACTAATAAATATCTATGCATACTTACAACAACAGCAGCGTTGTGCGGCATCACATGTCCTTGAACTCGTTGTGGTTGATCATAGCCATAACCCCGTTGTGATTGATCATAGTCATGGCCCCGTTGTGATTGATCATAACCATGGCCCCGTTGTGATTGATCATAGCCATAGCCCGGTTCTGGTTGATCATAACCAAAGTGTTCAGGATCACGTGGGACGTACCCCTGACTTGCCTCCTCGTAGGGAGGGGGACTGTTCTTTGTATCTGAACAAAAATAACCATATGAGTGAGGTTCTGTTCTACCTGGGACTTACAACTTATATCTCATTGAGTTAATTTGATGTTTCGATGAAGTTTTCAGATATAACGTAAAGTAATATGCAAGCTGTGCATCGAAAAAGGCAGTCTGAAAAGAGATCCGTTTGAAGAAAAGCGAAAGCAAAGTATCCCTACTTCAGTTGCCTTATTTAGGTCCTGTTTTCCTAACTGACAGAATGCCCCCTCCCCTCCGGAAGCGTCATAATGTAATTATATTTAGGGTTGTTGTTGTCAAACGACTGCACGAGACGAAGTTCGCTTCCACTGACATCCGAGGGTGTAGTACTTAATGATGAAGACGGAAAACTTAATATATAACGGACCCCATGGAGCTTCCAGGGAGAGATGTGGTGTCGCTGAGATAGAATAGGGCCTCAGTAACCTAACGTGTGTCGTACAAGGCGACTACAATGAGATATTTTGCTTTCACTTTCCGTTCTATCGATCCCTTTTATGATCTGTCTTTTCGCCCATGTGCACCTTGCACATTGCGTTGCGTTGCGTTGTGGATGGAATATTGTCCTTGCAACGTAAAACATCATCTCAACTCAACTCATCAGGCTAATAGATCCGGCACACTCCCAGTTATCCTTGCTGGTGATTGGCTGACACGGGACACCTACCTACACCGTCAGATCGTCACATTTACAACACATGACTTCACACGACTGGAGCCATACCACTATGTATAATTATTATGTATCTGTCAAACATGCCAGCTAATAGATTGCATGGTCAATTGTGGAAACGTGCTGTCATGTTCTTCATAAACATTCAGAAAGACAACCTGTCTATCAACATACCAATATGATATTATCAATGTGAGGGTGTGTGTGTGTGGTCGTATGCGTGTGAGTTACCTTTGTGGTTTCACCAGGTATCATCGAACTGTAGGCTTTGACTTACGTGTTTTATTTTCTGAATCTGGTTGAACTTTAAGGGGGATTTCTTTGGGTTTTTTATATAAAACCTGCTCTGTCACGAATAACATTTCGTACAGATTCCGTATTCTTTTCAGAGATTATTTCGTGATGCGATGAAGAGTTTTTCTAACACATTAAACTCATTTCTATGTTCTGCTACGTAAATGGTTTTTATTTTCTTTATCTGGTTTAGCGTTGTGGGAGACCTGGGTCTCTTCAGATAAACGATTTCATTTTAATGCATATTATTTCCAGACATTATTTAGGGATGCGATAAACAGTTTGACTAACAAAAGAAGCTCATAACCTACAGCTAGTATTGATCTCTCAGATGCGTACTTGGACGTTATTGTGTCCGTATTGTAATAATGCTTCCATTCATTCCATTCCAAAATTGATGTAGAAGGCAAGTTTGATACGAGCTTTGTATCAAATTTCTTGTCCTTGAAAATATCGTTTTTATGTCATTGTGGAAACCTCACATACGGACTTTTATCTTTGAACAGAACAGAACAGAACAGAAAATTTATCTTTGAGATAATATTAAAAGACAGTCATCTTGTTCTGAATATTATGACAGTGGAATTATTGCTGTCTTTCAAATTTTGCTTCAAATTGAGTTTTCCTCATTGGCTATTTCGTCATACATCAATTCCCTGCTTTGTCCAATTTCTACCAAATGTCTTGTCCTTGAAACTATCGCCTTTATGAAATCACGGAAA
>JAUELE010223606.1:0-12672 GCA_031471655.1 Diodora aspera | reverse complement strand
GCCTCTTGCACATCACATTGTGCTATGGCTGAAATATTGCCCCCTGCAATGTAAAAATCCATATCACTCACTCACTCACTCTATTTCTGGTGGCTTTGACTTGTCATATACAATGTCAACAGAAACCTCATAATTTTGGGTGACAGCAGGCAAAATTTCCTTAATACTTGACTGATCTAAATATGGAGTTGGTTATGGCAGTTTGTGACAGATTTGAAATTACACTTGTCATAAATGTTAGGTCTTTCTATTTATAAAAGTGTTAAGGTGCCGACAGTCCCACAGAACAAAAGAGTCTTAAAAGCTTGTCAAATCCAAGTCTCTCATCTTAATGGGTCGTATAATTTTCATTCATGAGTAGTATTGTTAAACTATTTCACTTCAGAAAAAATGTAGTATTGAATTTTTCAGATTCTACCTCTTCACCATGTGTTGTGATTATTATTACATTAAAAATGTTTATTTTATAAAATGAAATATATTCTTTTCCTTCATGTTCAGAACTATGAAAAGTCATGTACAGAACTGGGCCAGATGTTGGGCCAGGTGAATGAAGACGAGCGAGATGAAATCCAAGAGACACTGGACGATCAGCGTGCCAATGTGGAAGGTCTGACACAGGAACTGGCAACTCTCAGACGTAGGTATCTTAAAGGGACATGATCTAAGTTGCATCTCCAATACCGAGCAAAAACTGAAAAACTGTTCAAGTCGGTCTGACTAAAACATTGATACAATAGTTACATAACGGTAAAATCTTACTGCAAATAGTGGACGGTTAACTACAGTTTATTCGCCGAAAATTTTACTTACTCGAACTCGACAATTAATTGCTATACGTTCCCCATGTTGGTGACGTCATCGTTTTATGGGTAGTAGCTAAAACGGAGACACGTCAAACTTGGCGAAAATCTACGGACAATTCAGTGTAAAGATCGATGGATATATATATCTTTTGTTGTCACCGTTGTATCCAAAACCAAAAAGTGTTACCGTTTGGACCAAATATCTATCCGCGTTTCCTCTAATTGGGACCGTTTCGTCCAATCCCATGTCATCGTTATGGCCAGGCCAGTTCCATATATGTGCTTACATTCTCCAAAATGCAGTGCGCAATCTATGTTTAGCGTTAGTCGAAGGCGGCAACTCCCTTTGTTCATCGTCTCAATTAGTGTGAAATCTTTGCGGAAAAATACAGCTAGGTATTATAGTACTAGATGAACAGAAAGACAAGCTCTGAACATAGATTGGCGTACCTGCATATCTGATCGTGTTCCTTTAATGGAATATAGGTACTGTCCATGGCTTAGGCTGATAGACATGTATCTCCATAACCACTTGGAGTTAAGAACCTGCCGAAGATCACATCTGTTAATAGATATAGCCCTTCAGCCCTATTGCATACCTTGCACGCAATAGCAGTCACCACAATTGAAAACTCTGGGACACACCAGTAAACGTGACTGTTTTTAAGCGATGACAATGCCAGAAAAGTTGGTTTGTATTTGCGAAATGTCTAAATTGGCAACGCCTTTTCCATTTTAACTATGCCATGGCTTCTGCCGAGATGAGGACCGGAACACAATGCCATCTGATGGAGACACGTTACTGAAGTACAGTTTATTCCTGTTTAGAATACCATTATTTGGCCTTTCATTTATTGCCAAGCAGCCATTCCATCGGCCTGCTTTCAGTAGTATTGCATTATAAAATATAATCCTAATATTTTGTGCGTTGTTTAGTTCCAACCCATGTAAGACCGTATCCTTCTTTCCAATTTTTACCTTGATGATTTAAACAATATGTTACGATTGTCAATTAATAACTAGTCAAATGTATATATACGGCATGCACGCAGATGAAACATTTCAAACGTTGCGGAGTTGTTTATTGGGCTATTCATTGTTTAATTGTGTCCGAATATTACCCTAACTCCCGTCCATAAAGGTGCTCAGTGTGTGTCGGTCATCTCAAACAGGAGTATTCCATTAAACTTCATAGATGTCAAGTTAGAAAACTATTTCTCAAGCAAAGGTCTGGAACATGATACTATTGTCCTCAGACAACGACATAAACCTGTCTTTTTTCTTGAAGAGTTTTACAAGTTCTACAAAAGTTTAATAATCCCTTAAAATGCGGTTTTTGGTCCGGGTCCGGGTTCATCTACTGGCTACCTCTGCAATGTTTTGTTAGACTGGAGTTCCTGAACATATCGTATAGCCACTCTTTCACATAATTATGCAATAACGCATGTCATGATTTCATACCACACAGTATTACCGTTGTAGCACCCTAATGTCTGATGAATATACCACTTAAACTAAAGCGTTGTACTAAAGGTCATCTGTTACTTCTACTCAGTAAAGAGTCAGAGAGAGCAAATTTTAACCAGATTTTGCTTAGTACCAATGAGTTTAAAGTGACATCAGGATTTAGGTAAGACACTTGCTAAATTTATGCTTGCTAGGTTCTTCATAATTATACAACGAAAGAAACTTGTGTCTGACAAAATGCATTAACTGGATGTTAATCTACTGGACCTCGAAAATCAATGACATGACGTTCATTCGATGCACAGTGAAATAAACTGGATCAACCGGTAAAACTGATTGGAGATATTTCTCCACCTGCCAACTACTTTGAATGCGATTTAGTTGCATTCTGAGCCTGTCAACGGCAGTATAAATAAACTAACTGGTCAACCCATCACCGTCCTGTGACTGGGTGATACTAGGACGCCATGTGTCATACTGATATTCCTATAGTTCGCTTTCCCGTTACGGGCTTGCAGCAAGGAGAGGGTGATGCATTACCGATACACATAGTGATTTACATTTAATAGCTAGGGACTCAGAGAGTTGACAAAAATCACCCCAATGAAGAAAGGAAGTGAATTTAACAAAACGTTGTACACGTAAGAACATCGAGTTGTTTTTATGGATTACATCTTCTTTATTTATCACATGCAATGTTTCAGTGTGTATGCTCACACTGTCTTCAAGCATATGAAGTTTTATAATCCATAAAAAACAACTCGATGTTCTTACTATATCAACTTCTAAGGAATACCTATCAAAGATGTTGTACATGTAGTTCAAAAACTACTTGTATTGAAGTCTTGTTTCAACTTTTGATCATAATAGAACACAAACAAGAGGTAAATGGGCGTGATTTACATTACTATGTATAAGTAAAGATTTACTAATTTCCTTTCTCTCTTACCTTACCGAACAATAACACCTGTATGCACTAACAAACACAAAACTCCTTCTCAACTCTCTCCTTTCATATGAGGCCAAACTACTAACACTTCACCCCTCCCTTTAGGCAACGTATACCCCCGTGCGCCAAATCAGTATATCTAGAGTATGCACGTTAAACATTAATCCTCTCTCTCTAATAGATGTGCCTCAAGAGGTAGCAAGTTTTCAACTCTTTTCTGAAAACATGTTTCTGTTGAAACTAGTTTGATGATTTTTGTCCAGCAATACGGTTAGCTAATGGAAAAACAAAGCTGTTTAGTGAGTTTGCATGGCAACTGGAATAACGTTCCAAACTTTACCTTTTAATTGCTGTGTTGTTTGCTTCTGTTCGAATTATCATATAGTGATGTTTGAATTATGCTTTAACACGGCTTGCAAGGAATTTTAGCAATGGAATTGTCCAGCGGAGTCTATTCGTTGACGTTGTTTAAAGAACCTAATTGTTTAACGACAAGAGGGATTCCGCCTAGCGCACGCAGCTTTCCTTAGTACTAGAGTTTTGCGGTGGATCAGTTTTGCAGAAAAACCTCAACGCTTTATCAGTCCTTAAACGCATGAGTGAAATATGTTTATCAGTGTCAAACAAGGATCATCTGTTGCACCAACTGATAAAGATGAAAATATACGTCGGCCAAACCCTTTTCGTTATTTAGAAGCCATTTTGATGATCAGCTTCATATACTTTGATCCGTTTGGAAGAATCAAGTCCATCACGTTGGAAGAAACTATTATGTTTCCTCATTAGCAGCCTCTCTATCTGTTTCCAGGCACTGTCCATATGTTTCATGGTCAAAACCTGCGTGGCACTGAGACCAGACAGTTTCACTTCTTGGAACGTCATCACCATAGCATGGCTGTGTTTGTATGCGAACAACGCCGCTGTAATTGTAACGATGACATATCTGTTACCAAGACGCTTACAAAAACTGTGTACCCGTCTGGTGGAAGTATGTTCTGCCATTGTGATCCGTAAACGAGAATAGAGAATAGAGAATGCCATGTGGTTGTCGCTGAAGAAATGACTGCACAATCGGGTAGCAAAACTTCATCCCTATATCTTTGAGCAGTCAGTTTTCCGTGAATCATAATGAGCCTCGATTGCAGATCCCTCCCAAACCATTACGCTACCGCCTCCAAATGGGTTGACCTGTTGAATACAATTTGGTGCCAAACGTTCACCTAACCGTATATATGCTCACGCTCTACCACCATTCCTGAACAGACAAAACCTACTCTCATCAGTGGACATCACGCGTCGCCAGTTACGCAGTTGCCATCGTCGAACTCACCTGGCCCATATCAATCAGTTATGTCGGTGTTTAGGTGTCAGGTGAGCTCACAAGTTTGGTGTAAACATTATACCTATATATCTATAATAGCTGACACTTTCTTTGTTGTTGCCTCCACTGTTCTGCATCCTTCAGGCGTCCACCGTTTCAGTACAGTTACAATATTTAAACATCACTAAATTATTTTTTAAATGAACAATGATATGTCGACTTCACGACCATCATAAAACGCATTGCAACACATGGGCAGTGCATGTCACCTGGTTTATTTTCATGCACCGTGTAACATCGCTGAAATCAGTTTGATCGGGCGTGTTTGCTTATCAAAATGTTCATTGCTAATGGCTCGAAACCATATTTCTGAAGGCAATAAATGGCAAATTGTTGGTATGAGAGAAGCTGGACAGTCGTTGCGTCAGATGGCCACCGATTCAACGTTGCACACGGCGTCGTCAGCAGGCTGTTGCAGGAACACCGTTAGATCGGCTGTATGTTCATTTGTTGATTAAGTGAACTTTAAGGTCGAGATTTGTCCTTGTTTTCGTCTTTATGGCATTAATAAACATCAAACAAGAAGATAATGTTACATAAAAAGTCAAATGAATATTTGCGAGTCAGCAATATGACCTAACATATTACCGGTGGTGCTTCAATTTTTACCATTAGTATATTTGAACCATAACAATACAAGAAAGGTCTGATCAAGAAAGGTTAGTTTGTATTTGCAAAGTTTCTCAATAAAAAACGCCTTTTTATCAAGTGCAAAATGTGATCGAAAGATAAAACGATTAACACAAGTTGGATTTGTTATCATTTCTAGAGCCAAATGGAAGACTAAAGCAGTTGTGCCCGTATCCATGGCAACCAAACTGTTGTTTTAAATTTGGAATGTTTACTATGTATTTGCAGTCATGAAGCTGAGGTTAATTTTTTTGTCATTAAGCTATAGTTGACTGGATGATGATAAATATCAACACCATAAATTACACACAACCCTTAACATTCGTGTTGGTCCTTCATGACGCTGTAGGAAGTCGCAATGTGTTTGTGTATCACATATGATGTGTGTTGCCCCTGGGCAAAAATTCCGAAAACTGGGACACAATGACCCCTAAGGGTTCATGAAAAGATTTGACCCCCTGGGCTTCCGGGGAGTGACGTGGTGTCACTTAGCTAGAATAGAGCCTCAGTAACCCAATGCTTGTCATAGAAGGCGACTAAAATAGGGATCTTTTGTTTTCTCTTTCTTACTATCGATCATGTGTTGTCCTTTTTCCTGATGTGCCTCTTGCACATCACGTTGCGCTATGGCTGAAATATTGCCCCCTGCAATGTAAACATCCATTTCACTCACTCATGAAAGGATTTGCAGGGGGTACGCGCCTTACTCCTAATACTCAATTATTTTCTTCATTTATAATCAACCCAGTGGGGCTTCCGGGGAATGGCGTGGTGTCAAGTAGATAGAATAGGGCCTCAGTAACCCAATGTTTGTCGTATAAGGCTACTAAAATAGGGATCTTTTACTTTCACTTTTCTTTCTATCGATCCCTTTCATGAACTGTCTTTTCACTCGATGTGTACCATGTGCATCACGTTGCGTTATGGCTGAAATATTGCCCTTGCAACGTAAAACATCATTTCAACTCAACTCATTTATAATTACTAAACACATTTTATATATCTTACACGCGGGTTAGATGGTTAGGAAAGTAGAACTTCAATAAGCTTCGACTGAAGTTGGAAACACTATCGAGAGAGTTAAATGATTTACGTGTGGATCATGTTTTGATTAATCACTCACAGTGGCAGCCAGGGAAGCAGCACTTACTGAAATCTTTTGTCACAGATCTTTCTGCATCTTCCTGTAAGTTTTTACAAATGTCATCTCCCGGGTTGTTGGTCTTTGGCACATTATTATCATTATTATTATTATAATTATTATTATGTACACTTCTTAAGCGCATTTCCATACACTATGTGTATTCTTCTAGCGCTGTAGTATCTACATATGTATGATAGATACAAGTCACTCGTAAACCATCTGAACAGACGGGGGTTTTAGCTGTGCCTTGAAGGTGTCAAGAGATTCAGATTATTTCAGCTGGGCTGGGAGCTTGTTCCAATGTGCTGACGCATTATAGCTGAAATATCGTTGCCCAAACCATCTGAAGGAGGCTTTGGGGACATAAAAAAGATGTTTTGCAGATCGGAGAGTCCTCTGTAGCATGTACTTCTCTAGAAGCTCAGTCAAATAGGCAGGTGCGATGTTTCTGTGACACTTTTACGAATATGTCAAGAGTTTGGAGAGTACACGGGCTTCGATAGGCAGTCAATGTAGTTCTTGCAGAATGGGCTTGATGTGTTCATATTTTCGTCGTCTTGCATCTATTCGAGCGTTCAGTTCATTCAGTTATTAATATGTGTTTCCTGTTCGAACTTCTAGGACTTGGTTCTGAATATTATGGTGTATAATACGTGCAGCTGGTATTCTGTAGGGGCGTATAGCTTGCATTCGAAACCTGACATTTTGAGAATGAAACGACACAAAACATGTTTGCATTGCGCTTCTTTGTCAGCCACGTTTAGTGGGTTTTATTAGTGCTTCGTTCCCAAGCGGTTTATCTGGTCACGTCAACAAAACAAACTGGAAGTGTAGCTCACACGCTATCGGTGCAGCATGGGGTCTGTTCTCGATGGTTAATATACACTAGTCTCTTGACAGACATACAGTTCATTCCAGTAACAGAAGCCCAGGCCCTTGTACTTGCTTCAACATCGCTGCCCAACCTGAGTTTTGAATATTTATGCCAACCGATTATCGTTTCTCTAAGATGTTCCTACTTTTTGGTACATTAAATAAGTACAGACAAAGGTTTACAACACGATTAAAGTTATGACTTATCATGAGACGAATAAACAGTAGTATATGGACACACATAGACAAGAAGGTATTTTTAAGAGTATTGTACTGGCAGCAAATCACGATAACATGCCATTGGCCTTCTATTCAGTCATAACCCCCAAGCGTGCAAAATGTGCAAAAGAATTTCACTATGTTACCACATCTGCCAGTCTCTAGAGCCAGACCAAATCTGTTACAGTGACATCTTGCCAAAAGAACTTAAGATCGTACGGCAATAGACGACTTCTAGTTCTGTCGAAGATTATCACGTAATTTGTGTTTAAACAATGAAACGAAAGTCTGCATACAACCAACATATTATAAGCGCTTTGAGCATGCTGCATGCATGGATTTTGGGCGCTTTATAAGTAGCTGTCACTTGAGTCCATTAACA
Source organism: Diodora aspera (assembly GCA_031471655.1). Taxonomy (NCBI): domain Eukaryota; kingdom Metazoa; phylum Mollusca; class Gastropoda; order Lepetellida; family Fissurellidae; genus Diodora; species Diodora aspera. The sequence continues at coordinate 4,821 of JAUELE010223606.1, read as the reverse complement.
ACCACACGAATTTTACGTCGAATTTTCAAAAGGAAAATTGGAATAAATGGTTTCACCCAACTAAGGGCAACAAATCATTCATCTGTTCTATTCCTGGTGGAAAGATTAAGTTATTCATTCTCTGCCCGACACATGTATCTAAATTCATTATCTCACACACGTCTTATCAATGTACCAGTCTGCTCATGAAACACTTTTTCTGAGATACACATTCAAGTTGAATTCAGAAAGGACAGATAAAGACTGAAGTAAGTTAAAGTGGAACATCGACATGAGCTTTACAGTATGGTTTTGTTTCTACTGATATGTGACTTCAATTCAGCATTGATATGTGAGTAAATATATTACAAACTGATGAAGAAAAGCTTAACAATACAAACTAAATTTAAAAAACGTAGGAGATATTGAAATTGCCTCGCACTGAGACGCTGGCCATGTCAGTGGTGTCACCTTGGGCACGTGGCTTTACTTGTAAATTGCCTCCGTCCACCCAGCTGAAACTGGGTACTGGTCCCCCCTCAGAAGTGGTGTTAACCATCCAGCGCCTAGTGGCTGCTTGGGTTACATCAGAGTAATACTGTCGAGCGCTTTTAGCCTGGATTTAGCGCTATACAAGGCCTAACATTATTATTATTATTATTAGTTCATTGCTGTGTCCCAAAAAGAGACCAACATATCCTTACCTATTCTAAAATGGAAAGTGTAAAGTATATTTTGACTAGTTTGCTTAGTTTCGTTCTCTTTGATAGCCAATATTAGAACATGTTAGGATGCCATTTAAAACCATCTACAAATGTAATACTCATGTTTTCCAGACTCTGGGTGTGCATGGCGATGTCATCGCCCTGTGGACACAACCAAGACTTGTCAGTGTACATAACGACTGCTCCCATGATTATGACTCTTTGTGTTAACTAACAGGTACAGTACTTAACACAACATAAAATAGCAGTACGTTCGTTCGTTCGTCCGTTGGTTAATAAGCTAATTAATACTATATTATATTTACAATTTCTTAATGTGCTAACATTGATTTTGAAAAATCTGTCCGATCCGTAGGTCATTTGTTTTCCGAGCCCCTAATGTTTTCGGGATTAGGGTTTAGATGATCTATAGTCAACAGAGTCACAAATGCATGGTTAACACTGGATGAACGTCCTTTACGACAGACTGTGTCATGCAGATAGTGTTTGTGTTAGGTCCATATCTTGAACTGGTTTCTTTACGATTTGTATCCGTCATGGCTGAAATATTGAAAGCACAGACGTTAAACCCCATTTTACTCTATTTTTATGACTTCCCTCTTGGACGAATCAGTATCACTGAGAATTGTTCGGAGCTTTGTGCATTTTAAGGAAAATAGTCTCCGATAAATTGGAAAGAGCAGCACTTTAGTCAAGAAATGTATTTTAGATTGCAATTACCAAACATTTCTTTGATTTTCCAACGAAGTATAATTATTATACTGAACAGCACTGAAGAAGAAAATTTGAGAGGGGCATATATCTTCATATAAAAAGGTATTGGAATAAGTAATTGTGAACCTTTACCACCCTGAATGACGCTGTAAAACTTCCCAAACTGACTGCATGAACATTCTCCGAAAGAAAACATCAAAACACACCCTAATGCACGCATGACATGAATTCCTGGCATTATCTTTCAAATTATGTTTAAATTGCTGTCACTGATGCTGTGCTGTTTAAAGGAACACAAAAACAGTTGGTGCCAAGATTGACAGCTGAGGAACGTGATCGTATCTTGGGTATGATTCAAGTTGGCGCTTCATGTAGGGTTATTGCACAACGGTTTGGGTACCCTTGTTGAACAATCATGGACTACATGGAAAATTCCAGCCGACAGCAACCACCAGGAACTGTTGCAACTGTTCAAGATCGACGAGGAGTTATCAGCGTAGACACTGTCCGTCGCCATCTTCACACTGGGGAATTACTGGCACGACGACCATACGTAGACATTGAAGGACCTTTGAACATTACCACAATGACTGCATTGTATAGACAGACCAATGGATAAGTGGGAGTGTGATGGTGTGGAGCGGCATCAGTCATGACCATCAGACAGATGTGCATGTTGGCCGTGACAGAGTTAATGCCCTTCATTACCGGTATAACATCTTGGAAAACCACACCATTCCCTTCTTTCAGTAGCGTCCAGCTTTGCACAAAATTTAATGTCAGTAGGACAACGAAAACGCACACACAACATATGGTTCAACTCGGTTTCTAGCCCACAGCAATATCCATGTACTCACATGACCAGCTCTGTTATCAGATTTGTCTGCCATTGAACTTTTTTCCGTTTACAATGGACAACGCATCTCACGTCATCCACAACTGAATAACCTTATAGAATTGGAAAAGCACGGGAGTGGAATGCAATCCCCCAGAACAAGATTTGCAGACTCATTAGGTCCACTAGGAGATGTTGCATGACTTGTATTGCCACATGGTAGTCATACACACTACTCAATTTTGACTCCTAACGTCTCTCATACATGTACACTATGAAGAAAAGCTCATCAATGACTGTGTTTTCTATTGTCGTCTGTTATCATTCTCAATCATTCATCTGACGTTTTCCAGATAAACAAGCCAGTTACTCTCATAAAATTTCAAACAATTTTATTTGCGTTGTGGTTTCAGTATATAATTAATCAAAACAATATTCAGTACCCTTATGTGTACTTGGAAAAGCATTGTTTCCTCAAATAAATGTATACATAGCTGAGAATATGGAAAATCAACCAAAACAAGATCCAAACTCCAGACATTGAAAGAGGAGCTGACACATCCACCGGGGACAAAACATGAGGTCACCCAACCAATGGGAACAAAGATAATAATTATGTTTTGTCCCCGGTCGATGTGTCACCTCCTCTTTCAATAATTATTATGCTCCTCAATACAAGCACGGACACTTTGCAGAAACGTATATCAAAAAAGTATACCTTATATGTAAAACTAAAAACTCTTTAGCTTCTTTAAATATGATGAAGGAGGTAACCATACTGTGATTTCAGATAAGTACTGGATTTAATTGGTGTTTCATTTCGAGGAAGCACGCCTCATCATACCATAGCTGCGCCACATCCGACGAATACCGGAAGTATAGCGGATAGACTCTGGCAGATGGATCCTTACCAGGTTTCATCACAGACATCACAGTGAACATAGGGGGTTATGCATCTTCTGGAAGGACTACCGACGTTTCCAACAACAAGTTAGGTTGATGTTTGTCATGCAAAGTCAGTTGTATCTTGAAACGTTGGTCTTGATCCACTGTCTCCATGCTCTTACAATTCACATATGCTGTATCCATAGTTAGTTATACATGTATTTACAATTCCAACGACGATGCTAAAAAATTAGGCGTACAAATGTCAATGTGTGGTTGATCCTGAACCATTGTGAAGTCGTTATCCCATGCTTTGTCTTTAAAACTTTGAGTCTAGCATACAGAAGCTATAATGGAAGTGAATCATCTCATCTGAAAGACCTCCTTACTCACTATGTCCCCGTTAGACCTCTACGGTCTGGTGCAGCGTTTCAAGTCACCGTCCCAAAAGCAAAACTACGGTGGTATGGGGAATTGTCGTACCTCGCTCCAGTGTTGTGAAACTCCTTACCTGTTCAATTGAGAGAAGCTACGTTCTTGGATTCATTTAAATCACAGCTTAAACATTATATTTAAAAGAGTTCTTCAAGTATAGATTGTTGCAGACTCTTGCTTTGTGTAGCGCCTTGAGAAATCACTTGGTGACTTGATCCGGCGCAATATAAGAACACTTATTATTACTATTATTTACGTTTCCCTTTAAAGTAAGTAGGTGAGATTACGTTTGACGATTTAAGTGCACAATTGTAGAAAGTACATTAATTAGAGCACAGCCCGAAGGAGTAGTACAATATGTATTATTCATATCATAGTTTAATAATAATTTAGTAATATAATTTTTAATACTTTAATGATAGTAGTATTTCAACCACATTATTCTTAAACAATTGATTCTCGTTGACTGATCAATTAAATAACGTTTTGGTGACTCTGTTTTCATCTCAAGACTCTTCAGCCATGTCAACACAGCATATCTAAACAAACCAATCTACAAAACACTGATGGCTCTTTGGGACAACTACATACCAACAAGAGGAGTGACCGATCCGATGACAAGCCAGCACAAAACCGAAATAAACAACTTTCTAGATCTTGTAATGGCATCACCAGTCATGGATGAAACATACACGTATCTAACGAGCAACAGGAAGTACATTTCCGTCTTTTCTATGAACATTTTTTAGCAGTTTAACCATCAGGTTAATCGCAGCTACTCGTCTCTTTCCGTGACCGTTCAGAGGACTCGTATGCCCTTCGAGACCCGACATGCCGGAAATTTACGCATGGCGAAGGAATGACAATCGGAACGGGTGGTGTAGGATTTCATACAGGTCTTTACGGATTAAGCCGACGGTTACCAATCGTGGCGCATCTTTAGAGGTGATACGACCAACTAGTTCCTTTGAAAGGCTTTTGTATTAATTTGTGTGAATAGTAATTTATAACACAAATGTGCTCATCTGTTAAGTCTGAAATTGTATGATTTTGGGGGTGTGAAATTTATTTAATAGCATTGCTTTCCCCGAATATTGGAGCAAAACAACACCAATTCAGAGTTATCTTTCTCCACAATAGATTTCAAACCAGTTTCTTCTTATACTCTCTTTGCGCTGAACTGGGGAGGGGGGGGGGGGGGTATCAAAAACGGCGACGAGAGGCAAACGCGTCCTCTGAACAGTCAGG
>JAUELE010223595.1:0-12674 GCA_031471655.1 Diodora aspera | reverse complement strand
ATTTTAAGATTCTATCGAAAAGTTCGGAAATCATTCGTTTAGCCTCTTATGACTCGTGAGTTGCTAAAAGGAGATAGGTGTCTTTAAGAAGTGAAAACTTAAACAACGCAATGTATGTTGAGTGGATCAGTCGTGATAAATTATGTACCAATTGTAACGTACATTTATATATTACTGTATATTTATCGTTGCAAACGTTGGGTTTGAACAGAAAACAGTATTTAACCACGTATCTATCTAACTCAGTACCTCAGTACAATCTTTGTAATGATCCGACTGCGATCGACAAAGCCAACAAATTCCAAGATAATGTCTCTCCAAGCCCTCAGACCACGCACTTGAACATGCACTTGGTTCTTCTCAGCAACGTGAGTATTGCTTCAGTGGGTAATGGGACCTTGGTTCATGAGCATGTGGTCGTTCTTTTGTCTGTCTTTGGTTGCCATGTAATTTATCTTGTAGTTCTGAAGCGGCTGTGACAGTTGCTCCAAAATACATAAACACGGTCAGAAGAGCTGGCACCGACTCGAGTGTACTGACCAACACATTTATTCTACAGTGTACTCGATTGCGGATGGTTGCAAGGAATGTGTGCTTTGCCTGGACACTTGTACCGCGAAATGAGAGGGATGTTTCTGTTTCATAGCTACTTCTATTGAAAAACTGTTTGAGGTTCATTTGTTAAAGTTGGATACGTGCTCCCGAACGCGAAATAGGTCTGACTGTGTGAAATAAATGACATACACTGTAAATCATACATTGTAAAAGTGGATGCCTAATTTTATAACGCCGTATACGCCTTTTTCCTGGTTGATGCAGACGGGTTTATTTTCTACTTTCAAATTGCCAGCCTTATTCCTAATCTTTCTCTGAGGGTTATCCGAAGAATGTTTAGTTAATTTTCAAATATATTTTCCGAGTATGATCCAAATGCATTTATTTGCAAGTGCAACGTTCTCGAAGATTGACGAAACTTTTAGAAAAGATCGGAATTCATTCAGTTCGCCTTTTAAGATCCGGGGTGCTTAAAGTAGCTGTGTGTCTTTAACGAAGTGAAACAGTAACAAATGCGTTGTATGTCGAGTGACTCCTTCGTGATTTGTGATACCGTGGTGATATCGCTGAAAGGTTCCGGAAAACAACATAAAATCCATAACCACTCACTGATCTGAGGCTTCAATCTCCAGGTTGAAAGAGAGGTACTTGGGCAGCCTGCAAAGTGACACCAAGTTGAGCATATTTGAATTATTGAAATAGTCCCAATACAACGACTAGTTGTCATTCTATATATAAATAAACAGTCTGAAACCTCATACTTTCAGCTGCAAGTGCATATTGTAAAATCAAACTGATTGTGCTATTCAGTCTTCCATTCATTATAAATAAACGTAATAAGTGGGCGATTGCATGATCAACTTCATACCTTTTGGGAGATGAGTAAATATTCACCACCAGGCCCTCTCGATTCCAGAAGAAACTTTCCAATGCCAAATGTTTGAGTGTGTGCTCTCTCTCTATATTATGTGAATCGTGCATGTAGTGAGCACAAATACACATCTCAAAGGACGCCTGTTGTGCGAACGAATTCTCCTTTCAGTGATCAATTAGCTATGTATGTATTCACAATAACTCTAACGCTCACGTTCAACTCCCCGTAAGCACTGATGGATCAACTGGGTCGCCTCTATTCATTTGCAAGGAGCACCTCAATATTTGACAGTTTTACATTTTTCGTTTTGCAGACACTTTAGAACATCTTCGTTAACTTTCACAATTGAATTTCGTATATCTTCTTCTTTATACATACTTCAATTTGTTCTGTGCATTTTGCACAATTAATGAAAATTGGAGTTGACACTCCCAGGCCCCTCTCAACATGAATAAAACCTTTCCTTTCTATTTCCAAATTGATAAATTAGTATGGTCAACCTATTCATTTCTATGGGGTAACTCAACCTCAAACAGTTTACATGTTCAGTTTTTTAGACCAATACTGCAGTGCTGATATCCAGATGTGAATTAAAATTCCTTAAACATTGTTTTTAAGTCATAGAAGCTCCGAGATGCATTTCCGGCATTCTATGGAGTCAGAATGAGCTTTGTAGTCGTTTGAATAATGCCAGATAATTGCCAGACTTCACTGAACTTTCAAAATGGGGGCAGCCCTGAATCCGCCACGGAGGTGTAAAGTTGATGAGATTGGCGCATACATTTTGATAATACTTGTCATTATTAAAAACTGAAAAAGAGTCTATATATCTGTGGAAACTATTTCCTTTTTCTCTTGACTCGTGTAATCTATTCATTTTTTTCAAAATTTTCTGCAAACTATTTATCGTCAAAATCTTCCAGCCCCCACCCCCTCAAAGTGTCAAATGCCCGCTCCCTACTCGGAAAAAATGGAACGGGAATTTGCTATGTTTGGTCATCTCCATCAGGATATTTAATTCGCCTAAATATCACTGACCAAATGACTAGGGTATACTGGGAAATGAACGTAATAGTTCTATACATGTATCACGTCTTTGTTGCTTCTATTCTGAAAATCACCCAGGTTGACTGTAGGTTAGATTTTGATCATTTATCAGAACAAGACGTGACGCAATGGATAGCTCAATAGTTAACTGCTTCACAAGGTCAGAGGATCGAATCTCACTGCCAGTGTCTCGACATTTTCTCTGCAACGGTGATTTTATTATTATTATAGGCAGCTTATATAGCGCTGCATAGCATGCGCAAGGCGCTCTGTTTTTCCCGGTCAGAGGACTTCCGTAACCACACTTATACAGTCTCCACTCCCTGAGGAGTATACACCTCTTGCTGCCAGTTAGGCGCATCAAGGTAATTCTCACAGACACTATCTCGTCCTCACGGGTACCCACTTAACAGCTGAGTGGACTGTGGTGTATGCACGTGTTAATGTTTCCACTATCTGTTAATTTACCAACGGATGAGTGGGTTCTTTTACGTGCACGGTATTCATGCACCTTTTTAGTTTCAAAAGAGTTGAGAGCACTAGAAGTTCATATGTAACATAATTAATTATTTAAAAAATCAAAGCAACTCTGTTAACTTCTCTCTCTCGGATGTTTGCGGCCGACGACGGAGACTTCCGACGGCTATTTGAAGGCGGATGACAGTCTCGCAGAAAGGCGCACTGGTACGTGACGGCCTTGCTGGCGAGGCACTGCTTATTGGTAGTAACAGTAGTAAATCCAATTAAGTGACTTCTCCCTGTGTTGAGACTCCTTGGTATATTCAATGAGTGAAAGGAGAAAGTAAACGTAATTTTCAGTGACTGAGCCGTACCTCGAACAGGATACGCGGGTTCGATGTACTGATGAAATTGTAATGAACAATAAAAACATTTTTTTTGGATGCTGTGTACATAATTGTTTACCTCAAAGTAGGGGAGGGTGGGGCACACTGGGTCTGTTTGTTTTCAGTTCATATTTAATAGACGTTTTGCAAGAACAAGACAATTTTGATTCAGATAGAAACATTCTTTGTGTGTACTCTTAATGTCTAAAAAACTTCATATAACATACATAAATGTAGGAGACATACTGGAAATACACATTGAAAACCAGTGTCCCAATTCACCACAATAGAGTTGGGCATTGGGATACATATCAAAATACCTTTAAAGCCAATTCATACTCAGAACTACTGCAAGTAAATTTAAATCTTTAAAACATGTTTTTTTAAAGAAATACATGTACCTCTATATGTAACAAAGTCTTCGAATGATATATCTAATGAGCCATGTTAAGGGCGTGGTAAAATGTACGTTTCAGGTGTTAAAATTCTAACCAAAACCTTCATATAGTGGATCAAGGTAAATTTTATCGGATGCAGTTAACCGTTGGTGTGTGTGTGTGTGTGTGTTGGTGTGTGTGTGTGTGTGAGTGTGTGTATGTATATTTGTTTGTTGGTTTGTTTTGGTAGAAGATTGATCTACACCATCCCAGAAAACCAGGGTATTGCCGGCTTCCACCCACGTGACTTTTACCTAGACAATGGTTGCTAACCACCATTGCTGTGTCCTTGCGTGGGTGAACAAAGGGAGCGTAAAGAGAAGTTTTAGACTTTTGCCAAGACAAGGTCTGGAAAACAAAACTAAACTCGATCTACAAATGTCTCACAGATGTCGGGAAAGCGAGGGATGACAACCCTAAGGGATGGTTAATATGATAAAAATAAACCATTAAACAATGTAAACAAGATATAAATTGGTGATGACCAGGAGGGACAGTGCATCTAGAGAAATTGCTGAATGCCAGAGAGCTGATATACATAAAAGTATCAAGTTACATTTTAATTGCTGGTGTAACGTGTATTTTTCTTACATTCTTATTTTTCTAAAGAAAAGACTTTTTACGTTTATGTGAACTATATGTCTAGGGTTGTATAGTGCTGTCAAGATCAATGTTCAAGAATGTAGAGAAATCGTATGTCCCACTGGTCCGTCTTGGCCTTTTTGGTGGCTGGACAAATTCAGTTTTTCCCATTTAGTAAATTGGAAAGTAAATTAAAATCTGTCGCTTGACTGAAGTGAAGTTTTAATGAGATCATAAATAATTTCCACTTTTTGACATTAAAAGGTTGAGGCATTCTTGGACGTAATGTACACATTTTGCGAATGAACTAGTCAGTTGACTAGCTTGTTTTTTTATCTTTTTTCATCTTTGGAACACGTACTTGTTTTACCATTTGAATATATAGAGATGAGGGTGTTTGGCAGAGACCTTTTTTGACGTACGTAACAATTAGTGTATCACTTCCTGTGGCTAATTGTTCCTCTTATTTGTCTTTTTTTTCAAAGTTCGAACTCCAGTTTGAATATTGACTAGTTTCAATGACATTCTAAATGAAACGGCAAATGAAATGGCACAAACGGTATATTCATTTTATTTTGCTTCATTGTACAAGGTGTTTGATCACCTAAAAGTGGTCACTCTGTGACAGTGGTCAGTTTGCGGTCACTGGGGACATTGAAGAAACATGGTTTGAACACTCATTTTTCTTCTCTCAAGTATTATTTGACACGAGGCAGGTCAATCTTTCTTTTGCATCAATTTTGTTTTTCACAATATCATCAACGTAAACGATTCTTATAAACGTGTTTTTCAAAACAATAAATGATAACATAATTTTTATCAGACTACATCAGATTCTGTATATAGAAATATCTCCAGCAAAATGCTACATGAATTTCAAAAAGAAATTATTGTTTTCCTAATAAAAGTATTTACTATCTTCAAGAACTTGTTCCCACTTAACGTAATATATACAGCACAAACGGTATTATTAGTTGTCTATCATTAATCACTCCTGTAACTGGTGTGGATAAAACTATAATTATATTTCACACTACTGACTATTTTCTTCTACTGGTTTAAAGCACTGAATTGCTTTTGAACCCATGTATTGGAAAACGACTGACCTCCCGGGTCAGACTAATTATTTCGTATATACATGTACACAAAACGCCCTCGCCCCGCTAAGTGTTGTAAATTTTATCAATATGTGACAGCTAGCAGGGTCTGAAGAATTTGCTCCATTTAAATGCTCCCATTGTGAGCAATTTGGATACATTTTAGTATAGCCTTGATAGAATGACTGCCCTGAATAGGACACAGCATTGGTGGATGCCCATATTTGGGAGGAATGTGACGTCAGCTAAAAGCCGGCTATATATGACGCCTCCTGCGGGCCGTCATATGGCCTTGAGTCATCGTTTTGGGAGTATGAACAGTCAAAATCTGCTAAATATAGACAACCAGTGAAATATCGCATTAACTGCACGAGAGGAATCGGCAAGAGAAGCAACTTTTGACAAATATAAATACATGACGTCTTTACTTCGCCGAGTGTTAGGAGAGACGCGCCACCTAATAGGACGCAAGCTTTCGCCCCGAGACGATCGTTGTGAATAGGAGTGATTCCATGGCATAGGACTGACCGTTGGGGGTTGGAGATTCATATATGGGGGCCCTGGATTTCGAGGATTGATCTACAGTTGATTGGATCAAACGAGTACATAGAAACGCGTGCCAGGTAAGATATGACAGAGATCATTGTAGCCCAGGGGTCGTATTTATAAAATGTCTTAGAATGCTTAAGAATTCTTAAATCAAAAAACATTCTTAAAAAATGGTAAAAGTTACTCTCAAGTCCAAGAATTTTCTTAAGACCTATTTATAAAAATAATTAGATCTTAAGAAAATTCTTAAATTTAAGAGTCCTCTTAACTTGAGGACTTCTAACTAAATAAGAACATTTTTAGAATTTTCCAAAATGGTGGCTGCTGGAGGTGAAAATGTGAGAAAATGAAGAGTTTTTCGGCCAAGAAAAGATGTGCTTAATGTATATAATGACTCCGATTTGATTAAACGATACAGATTCAATAGATTATAAGTTTCTAAGAATTTTAATTTATTTTTCAGTGAGAGTTACTCCTAGCCAAACTCTTAGAACTTATAAATAGCTCTCTAGACCAAGTTTAATCTTAGAGTAAATTGTACAAGTCTAAGAACGTTCTTGAGAAAAATCTTAGAAGTTTTTGCAAATACGGCCCCAGGTAAATTGTCGACCACGTATTTAGGACATGCTTCTGGGAAACAAACATGGCCTCTTATAAAATACCTTGTATTCTCGTGATAATTGATCTTAAAATCACTTGAATACAATGATGGTACAGATTTTGCACGCATGTACTTTGCGTTGTATGTGAAATATGCCGATGTAAGTGGATAATTTATGACAATACAACTAAATGTTAATACAACAATACAACTAAAATGTATTTACTTAGGTGTTTCGAAACACCATTCATTAGCAAAAATATAACTAGATATTTTCAGAAACAGAATGACATAGCACCGTTTTTGTCTCATCTCTCATTCCCTCATACACACTCACACACAATTAGAACCAAAATAACTTATTTACATCAAGGGGTGATAGAGCATAGTATAATATATCTCATCGCTTTAAACGATCATGCGATATTTTGTAATAGAAAATAACCTTAAAATTACGTAACGAGAAATAGCAGGTTCAGCCGGATACCGTCATAGATGTTAGTTCAAGTGAGAATAGTTGCTGCACCAGCCTTTTGTGCCAGCCCTGGCAAGATGCCAGAAGCTATAAGGGCATACACTCTTGGAAGCTGCCCTTTTTTAAAGATACAATTTTGAAAGCCTGGGTAAAGCTTGCTGTACGCCAGGGGTTGGTCTGGACTTGCCCTTGCCTGACGCTGCCATCTCCTAATGGAGATTACTCTGCAAACCCTAGTTCATCACGTGATCAGTTCTCGAAACGTTAGCACATTTAGTTAAGTCGTGTTCCTGGAACTTGTCGCAAATCTTATATAAAAAAATGTCTTCACACAGAATCCTAGAAACTTCTTAGTTCACAAGGTCATTGAAACAGCGATCTCAACTTCGGTCATGTCGTCCAGAGATGCTGCTGTATTGATACAACCAATTTACACAGATCCAGCCGTATAGGTACAAACCGTAAACTAAGGACCAGACCGAGGCCCTGGTGGTAGCTAATCCGCCTTTGGGTGTTGATGATTGTATTAGCGCCTTCCAGTGGAGCTGATGCTGACACGGGACATGAACGCACAATATAAGCGCATTGTTAAAAGAAGAGCGATGGTCCAAACAGAAGAAAGAGATATCAGCATTTTAACTAAGCAGGGCGCTTAGTAGAGGAAATAAGGTATTTTTTCAATAATGTCTCATAACAACAAATTCGGAACGATGTTTACATTTAAAATCTATTATAATTCTTCCTTGTCCTGCTCATGCAGACTCTCGTGCTGCTCCATCACCATCTTATTGATAACGTTGAAAAATTCCCTTCTGTCTTGCGCATGCGCTTCATAGAAGCCGGAGTCGGCTTGGAGCGACTCATCCTCCACGTGCTTTCCCTCTTCGTCGTACTGGTGTACAGGAAGTGGACAGTTCATGTGTTCAAGCTGAGCCCTAGCCTTTGGAATAGGTTTCCCTTCTTTTACGGCGGTAATCGCTTCGTGTAGTTTCTCACATAGAAAGCACTCGAATCCGCGAAAGATCGTCATGAATTTGTGCTCAGTTTCGTCGCCAGATCGGCGTTTCAGCTCTGACGTCAGAGTTGGGTTAGAGATGCCTGATTGTTTGAACTCGCGGTATGCTTCGTATTCCTTGTCATTCTGGTCGAGTCGTTTGATGAATTCGGCCAATTCTTTGGCATTTTCAAAATCATCTACAACAATCGCTGACTTGTCTGAAGGAAGAAAGTCCTGAAACAGAGAAAATATATGGTTTGTTTTTCATATTTAGGCAGTCTATTTTGTCATGTATGATTCAAGGACTGTAACATGATGATCTACGTACTGTCAGATGTACTTCCCGGTTTTATTTCATCCTCATCAGGACCTTACCACCGGTGTAAGTTAGTTCTGGACAGAGCCTTTGAGAAGGGTGGGGTTGCACGGATACATCTTTCCCAGGCCCAGCAGCCAGGCAATACAAAGAGGCCTGCAATCGCGAAGAGGTCAGTAAATACGTTCTGTGAACATTTTGGATGTATTGATGTAAAGGAGTTAGCGAGTCGGCTGTCCTCGGGTGTTTGCGTGACGTCAGAACGTTAAGATATTTTGTACTAAATCCATTTATTCATAAGTTGCATATATTTTGTGATTAAAAATCCAGTTCAGCTGAAATAATTCGTAATTACAATGCTTATAAAATAAGTAGTGTTTTTTCCCATGAGCTTCCCTTCACTTCGGTCGTCTGCTGCAGACATATTGTATTGCTTTGCGCGTTTGGTGTGGAAAAAAACCCAGTCAAAAGTAGGTACTCTCATGACTACTGCATATTTAAATTGCATAGGAGAGTATTCCAAGAACCAGTTAACTTTGTAGCACTAGTATTTGTTAATATCTCAAGGTATAAATGGTGAAAAATTAACTTTATATCAATGACCTTGTGGTGTCAGCACAAATTTAAACAAAAGTGGCCATAAATAAAGTGCAAGTGCCAAATCTGGACTTCACATTGATACGAGAAAAGGGAAATGAAAACTGAAAGGAAAAGAAGCAGAAACATATCTCAGACTTGCTGTCTCTTGTTAGAATCGAGGAACAATCCATTCAGTATATGCTTCTGCCACTTGTTGTACGGCAATAACAAACAGCATTTTAAAAAGGCAAGCAATATTGACAACCTGTAATTTAGGTTCACCGTCAAAAGGTTTAACATACGCAAATTGAGGTCTATATACATTAGACTTAAGATATTCGAGAATTCAGAATAAACCAATGTTCAAATTATCAAGCAAATAAACGTTTCTGCCTCACCTTTATTTTCGGGGAACCTTTCACGATGGGAACAATGCCTCCTTCTAGAGGTCTCCACAGGTTATCGGTGATGAAGTCGTCACAGATAGCGTTCTCCATTGCAATAACAAACTTGTATCGTGCCAAGAACATTAGGAGGTCATCCGACTCGAGTGTGTGCAAGTTGTCAAGGCCTTTGTGTCTGAAACATAAACCCCATAGATCCTATCGTAAAGGAAGGTTTAATAGTTGCGCCCAAAATACATTCCATCCATGCACACTGCAAAGACATTTTAAAAACTCAGCCAGTGCGATAAACAAAAACCAGTTATTCTTTGTTCCTCTTAGGAAACAGAATCTTAGTAAGTATGCTTTATAAATCTAGCGTTTTACCTTAATCAATTTCTTTCATTTGTTTGTTTGATTTTTGTCATTCGATTTGATTTGAGTCCGCCTTTCTTTTCTTCTGGAAATGGCCTACATTATTATGTTTGGCTGACTTGGTGATTTTGTCATGAAACCGACAAACAAGAATCGTCTCCCAGTCAGAATGTTTCCTGCACTTGGCCAAGACGCACTATACTAGCGTACGAGAAAGCATTGCATTAAGTGTATACCATAGCCATACTCACTCGTCGGGGAAGTCCTTGGTGTGGAGACAACGCCCGTAGGAATCAACCTCTATGTGCTGCATGAAAGTGTTGACGAATCCCTCCCGTTTTGACGGAGTGTGACACTCCCAGTGAACAAAGACAACAGGCGCATAACCCATCTTCCGGTATCGGTTCTTTTCTTCGATGGTATGGAAGTATTCTTTATTCATTAGTTGTGATTCGCTCTTCAGCGAATGAGTGGGCAAAGGATAGTCCGATTCTCGCTTAAACGTTGCTGAATAGTTGAAGAGTTCCGCAATGTTGTCAAAAGAATACAAGTAGTGGCTCTCCTTTGGAGACCGCTCTTCCATTAGCGCCCACAAGTCCCCTTTTAGTCGAGGCACCGGAAGTCCGCTTTGAAACATCCGGTTACCATAAAATCCGTAAACCTGGAAATGAAAAAGACGATAAAATATATCGTTTTCAGCCGGCGTATAAATCAGAGTCGATCCCAAGGTATCTGTGTTCGGTATTAAGGACTTTTGAGCACTTTCAGTGAAATAACAGTTTTGTGACATCCAAAATAAAATATACCCAGACATTGAGGATTGCTGAACGTGCAGGTCATTGCCTCAGCTGCATGTAATCGGACTGGAATACATTGCCATTAATTGAGACCGGTGTTTTGTGCTGTATTTTAAATAAAAACTGGACTGAAACACTCAAAATACACTTCAGGGACAAGTGGGGTAAAGTACCTTGTCCAAGAGTTTAAAGCAAGATCGAACCTGGTCATCGTGTGAACACCAGTCCTACCCCCATGGATGATTCTTAATATTTATACCCCGTGGGATCAGGGGAGTGACGTGGTGTCACGTAGATAGAATAAGGCCTCACTAACCCAATGCCTGTCGTACAATGTGGCTAAAATGAGGATCTTTTGCTTTCACTTTCCTTTCTATTGATCCCTTTTATGAACTGTCTTTTCGCTGGATGTGCACATTGCACGTTGCGTTATGGCTGAAACATTGCCCTTGCAACGTAAAACATCATCTCAACTCAATGCAACTCTTAGTATTTATGCATATGCACCTATAGCCTCGTTCACATGTCAAAGGTTGTGCATAAGGGATCTCCTGCATAACCTTTGACATGACAACAAATAACATATCTTACAATGGCTATACGAATCTGAAGCTGGCTAAGTATCTGCGGTGTCCATACTAAGTCTTGTATACAGTATAACTGCTCATTAATGAATGCTCAATTCAGCAGCAATTTATAATCTTAAACTATCCCACGCGTTAATACTATTTTATTAGGATGCAAAGACTACATACCATGATGTCCTGATTGTGCAAAAATGTCGTGTTTTCTGTCGAGAAACATTTTATATCCTTGTTGCATGTAACTATTTCCGCTTCCGGTCTGCCGACGCCATCCCACCAAAGTATTGTGGGAAGGTTGTCAAAATTATGACGACCTGTGAACACAATTATACATGTGATAAGATTATTAAACTATTAAATGTTGAAGGTTACAAAACGGCTAATTAAAAATCTATCAAAGTCTGTACGTAGTCCATAACACTAAATAGCTCAAAGGATGTATTGCCCCCTACAAAGTAATGGAAATTTAGAACGCAAACCTTCTCGCCCACAGCTGTATTCAACCCGTCACTCACTCAGCCTGAAACACATTCAGTCGCTCACTCACTCAGTCACTTCCTCACTCGCCCACTCATTCGGTCAGCCAATCGCTCACTCGCCCACGCACTTAACTGATCACTCACGCAGTCAATATATCTTTCGCCCACGCAGTCAATCACTCATTAACCGAATCACTGAAATGATCACTCACTCTGCAGATATATCATTCGCCCACTCAGTCAATCACTCACTCAGTCCATCTCTCCCTCGCCCACTCAGTCAGTCACTCATTCAACAAATCACTTAACTGATCACTCACTCAGCCGATATATCACTCGCCCACTTAGTCAATAACTCACTCAGTCCATCTCTCACTCGCCCACACAGTCAGTCACTCACTCAGCACATCATTCAAATGATCACTCACTCGGTCGATCACTTACTCAGCCAATTATCATTCACACAGCCACGGATTTACTCAGTCACTAACTCACCCACTCAACCTCTTCCTCAGTCCACTCACGATCTCCGTAACTCACTAACTGACTCGCCATCTATAGGATACCTTGATTCAAGGTGTATATAATGAGGAAACGTTTACCTTGAACGCAATGGAGAAATCCTGTAAGAAGAAACAACAACACTGGTCTTCTCTCTGAAACACAAGAAACACCAAATAAAATCAACTTAAAGACGACGAATGACATGTGCCTATTTTCCGACGTCTGTCTCCTAAAGTTGCTATTTGGCATATACCAATACAACCGAAATTCAACGAATTACAACCTCTACGTACCAGTAATCTCTTGGACATGTATGGTGTAGCAATTTGAAATGGTGTGTCGTCCGGAAACCTGACGACTCACTGCTATGTATACAGTACATGTTCCTACGAGCATTACATGATGTATGTTTATGAAATAATGTCAGTTGAATGTGTTATTTATCACAAGCGATTGATGATTAAAGCTGGATGATTGGTCACAACACAACTTACGGAACGATAAATATACATACAATTATGTACATGCCACGAATAATACACAACAGATGTTTGTCAGTTTTACAGTCTCTTGAACAGCCTCATTTATTTTGGGACCT
>JAUELE010223584.1:0-12677 GCA_031471655.1 Diodora aspera | reverse complement strand
TATTACTCTATCAACAGAAAGACAAGCTCTGAACATCGATTGGCGTACCTACAACTTTGATTATGTCCCTTTAATAAGAAAGAGCCATTCCTATATCCCGACGTTAGAATTCATACCCACATCCCCTTCCCCAGCCGTACATCATTATCCGCCCCTCGATTGAACTGCTGCAAAATGTGTGGATGGTTCAAGCGCCCATAAAATGTAAGTTCGTACACGCTTCTTGACGACTCACTGTTGCACATCGATAAATTGTGCATGCAGCGATAGCTGCCCCAAAATACAAGAATCAGGCAAATATTGTAATCTTACATCATGAGTTTCTTAACTTGTCAAAGGATGTTTGTCAGTGTTTTTGCCCCAGCAAAAACTTACACCAACAACAAGACATTTAAAACAACAAGTAAATCTGAAACTATTGTATTGTGCGCTTTACTTTTACTAATAAACCAAATCAATGTTAATTGAGCGCAATTAGAACACCTGCGTGCATTTTCGTAACCGTGCAAATTAAGACATTTGGATCCCAATGCGTGGCCGCCATGTGAAAAATATTCCCCCGACAATCAAATCGCGTCTTACAAACGTATGGACAAACCGAAAGTGTCAAAACTAAGAAAAAAAGTTCCCACGGATTTTACACCATTTCTCACGAGAATTCCACATAAACTATCTTTAAATTGTAGATTGCCAGCTCAAACTGCATCTACCAATGTTTGTAGATGTAAATATTACGGAAATACGCCGTCGGCGATGTCGACTACTGAAAGTAGTTCGACCTGATTTCCCCACTCGCGAGCGTTTGCTCTGAGACTGAGCCTAGTTTTGGTAATGGCAGTCTAGCATAGAGGTACAAGTCGTCAAGGAGGCTTGATGGAGTGATGTTATCGTTGTTTCAATTGAGTTGAGCTTCACCGCTTCATCCACGTGATGTTCAAAACGGTGAAGGAAGTGTCGTAAAATATAACTGAAGGTTCAACTCGTCTCCATTTGCTCAAGCAACTTTTCTGTTTTCATAAACGGGAAGTCAGGTAGTCAGTAGATCCGGGTAGCTGATAAATGGAGGGTTTCTCTGCGACAAGCATAAACACAAGCCTGCTTCACATTCTGATGGAACAATATTTCGTGTCTCTGCTCTATTCTTGAACGGGGAGGGCGCCCCTCCCTCTAGATGTTTTTTGCAATAGTCGCATCAAATTAATTACAGATATATTACGAAAACTCGCGAAATGGGCTGAGATTGTATCATTTGCATGCTGGGGTTTCAAGCTTTAAAGTTACATTACATTGCCAGCTGCTAAGTACCATAAGAATCATAGCAGTTCAGGGCCGTAGTAAGCACTAAAAAAACTGGGGGACAAAGTGACGGGCCTCCATACATTGCGATTTAGACTACTATCCCAGGGATGAAAGATATCATTTTCTGGGGATGTCGGGGGGGGGGCGGATGCTCCCCTGAAAAAGTTTGAAAATTAACATGCAAAATGTTGCATTATCAGCATATTTCACGAGTTTATGTAATATTTTAGGGTTGG
This sequence comes from Diodora aspera, assembly GCA_031471655.1. Classification (NCBI taxonomy): domain Eukaryota; kingdom Metazoa; phylum Mollusca; class Gastropoda; order Lepetellida; family Fissurellidae; genus Diodora; species Diodora aspera. Next base: position 11,142 of record JAUELE010223584.1, on the reverse strand, counting down.
ATTGCTGCTAACATAAAAAAAATATATTCAACGGGTTGCCTAAAGGGGGGACACATGCCCCCTGTGACCCCCACCCCCGGATCCGGGCCTGTACCTAGAGAGGAAAGCTGTACCTAGAGAGGATATCATTTTCTGGGGGTGTCGGGGGGGGATGCTCCCCTTGAAAATTTTGAAACCATTGGTGCTACGGCACTGGCAGTTGTTATCTAGTTATTTAACGTCATCCATACAAAGAGAAATAGAAACAGACCATCACAGAACGTAGATTGACAGTGAGAAAGTTTCCCGTTGTTCCAAGCTATGATTGTTTTACATCAAGGGAACTTAGAAGTCGCGGGGATGGGGGGAACGGCGGGATAGCGAGGTGTTTAGTGTGTCGGCCCAGTATGTTGCCAGGGTTGGCAGTTGTGGGTTCGAATCCCGCCCGGTATCTTTCAGCCATGAGTCTGATCCTTGAGACCGATGTGATGTAGGTGACACCACGGTGATATGGTTAAAAGATTGCATGAACGTCACGTAAAAAACCCAAATAGTTTCAAGCAGCGCCATACTGTTATCCGCATATTTATTTAGAGGTATCGGGTTTGAATCCCGGCTTAGGAGGTCATGAAGCTTGTCTGTAAGAAGCAATGTCGGTATACGCAGGAATCAGATGGTACAACGTCTTTCATCCACAGCTAGCAGCTGCCACCACCACTCCTCAGCTGACCTTGTCCGATACCAGGTAGGCCTACAATGGACAAACAGTCAAACACACATCAATGAAATTAGGAAAAGGAAAATTCCTTAAGACTCTTGGAGATTCCTTTAATCTCGGCAAGACCTTGAGTCAGTCAAATGATAGATTTTCGAATCCAACTTTACAATTATTTACACCAGCCATTTCGTCATCGTCTGACCACTTAGGTAAACCAGTACAGCTCGATTCTCTACGAAAGAATCTTACTTCACTTGACAAGGTATGTTTTCCAAAGATTTCAGGAATAATTCTCATAGACTTTTGTCAAGCCCCTAATGCTGTAAAGTTCCTATTACATAAACTCAGAGGCAGGTCATTATTTCTAGGACTAGCTGCCTTTCCGGGCAGGCCCAAGCTGATATTTATGGTAGAGTAAGATATTCTTTTTCTATGCCTTGGCCCATGGTCTTGACAAAAGTCTAGACTTTTCAATGACAGTTTCGGAACGGACTTTAATATAATTGCATGGCAGACGTTTAACGTTGATGTATAATATACTCACGTCCACAAGACACGATACAGAGAAAAATGTTTGCAACTCTTTTGTGTCACTGTTGAGAAAAATGGTTTCTACCTTTGTAGAATTTCAACTTGTTGCGTCATAATGAAACAACAGTCTCTTGAATACAAATCTCTTCAATAGCATCCGCCAACGTCCGTCATATACCCTGGATGTACTCCTATTCACCATTGTCGTTTTGTGTGTATGGAAAGTCCAAATCTGCTAAATATAGACAACCAATGAAATGTCGCATTCACTGTACGACAAGTAACTCTTCATAAAGTTAAACATAACGACTTTACTTCACCGAGAGAAGCGCCACATGATTGGACGCAAGCTTTTGCTATAGAAGCTTCATTGATTGGTCAAAACACCCGCCTTGAGACGATTTTAGTGAATAGGAGTGATTCCAGGGTACTAGTTGACGGTGTCATTATACCCTGGATTTCGAAGATGGTATAGTTTCTTTTTGACATCAGTATAAAAATAAAATTATAAGCACTGCATGAATGTCTACTTTAGTCATTGGGGATATGAGAAATATATATAATGGGTGACAGTAGCGTGACGAAGCATCCATACTTTTGTAGTACGATTCCCCGATGACGGTCTGTCCACGGCATCACAGTCCAAAGTCTTAATGATTTCCCTTAAGGATATCGGTCTCCGTCAAAAGACGTATTAACAAAGCTGGCGTCAGGGCTATTACTCATACTAGTACTGAATAGTTGAACATATGCCAGTGAAGTTGCAATTTGTTAATAAAAGTGGTCTTTGAAGTAATCTTGTACAGGCTAGTATCAGAGGTTCCAGAGTGTGATTATTTCATTTTTTCATATTTCTATTAAAATAAAACACTTTATTGTCGACGGATATACGGCAATTTGGTACCCATCCTTGTGAATGATTGCGGCCAAAGTAAAGGTCAAATTTGTCCATTTTGTGCCGGGCTGACCCGCTGCCTCCTCAGGCTAAAGCAGGTAGCAAAGGCGATTTAAGTGATCAAGTTGTGACAGGTTAGGGAACGGACATTTGATTTTAATGGGTGGGGGGAGCTTTGGAAAAAATCCAAATGTGTTTGAGACAAATTAGAAGAAAATAAACAGATTGTATGATTAAATAGTACTATGTACATAGTTTGCAGGGAAATCGACATTTTTTGTTTTTCTGTTTATAATTGTGAAATGTATTATGCAATATTTTTTGCGCCCTTCGGGTCAAATCATTCCAAATACTTTATATCTCCCGTTTCAACTATATGTTATATTCCTGTAATGATATTAAAGATCAAACCTACCCCGAATAAATATACTGACCTCCAAAAGAAAGTATACCAAGATTTTGATGTGTTGGATATACAATACTTAGAAGGTTTATCAATGAGATTATGTGAATCACCGAAATCCAAGCATCCTTTTGATCAATTATGGCATAATGACGTAAGGGTAAATAATTAAAATCATTTGGTATACTTTCTTTTGGACGTCAGTATATATTGTAAAAAATAAACAGTTGAATGAAAAAGTTGAAAAGAAGTACTAGTAGTTTGCAAGAGAAAGATCTTCCAACCACCTATTAAAATCAAATGGTAGCTCTCTTACAAAACGATAAAACATAATGTCACTCCAACGGGTTATTAGCAAAGTCGTTAATGGAATCTGCAATTATTAAAAAAGGGTATATTCGTCTGTTGAACCTGTTGCAATAAGATGCAAACGGTGCGTTGTAGAGATGTGTAGTGAAAATCTAAGAGTTTGATGTTTCTCAATTAGATATAGTTCATATTCTCAAAGCTTCAACATTCGTCAGAATAATAACAGTAATAGATGTATGTGGCGCCTTATTTAAACTGTAAGCGGTGCTTATGAACACGTCTGTAACTGATAGGCTTCAGAAAAGAGACAAGTGTTTAGTGGTGTGCGGTAACACGTATTCATTTGAGTTGTTGTATCAGACACATCAAACTCACAATGATTTTGAGGAAGTCTTGTCCACTCCTCTTGCAGCACCTGAGGCAGCTGGCCTATAACGTAGCGAATGTTCTTTAACATCCGAACACGTGCATCCCAATATGTTCCAGTTGTGCATCCCTCAGAAATAAATGACACAGCATTATCTTGGTAGCCTACATCTTTTAATGAACTCTAGTAGCGCATGGGAGCATAAAAAAGATTTAGAGACATGACAAAACGGTATGTCTGGCAAGAACAACGTTGACAATGCGGCAGAACTATCGGCGCCAGTATATGGTCTTGTACAGACAAACCTCAATGATGTTCTGGCAGGAGTAGTTTTCCAGGAACTGTTATCACCGTTAGAGAACCATTCTCAAATCCATCATAGTAGGATGTTCTGACGTGACGCTTTCAGGCACGTTCTGGAAAGTTCACACTGAAAATGTAGACATATGTCACCATATTCTTCCGTCAGTCAGTTTACACAGCCCATTCTTCTATTGACACTGAACCATAATATTCATACGTTGTCATCCGTTGTTGTAAGAGCATATCATCTGTACTGATTGAAAGGAATAACGGATCGGTAGTTGGAAACAGTGTTACTTGAATATCATATCAAGCTTTCCAAGTCGATCTTAAGGGGTCATCCGGAGACATTTAGGACACACCAGATACTGACACTTCCTATGCAAGATGGCCGACATGCATTGTCAGAAAAACATAATACCTCATATGTACCGTCATTCCCTTATTTGTTTTCATCAGTATAGTTGTATAATAAGAAGACGAACTACGGCGTTTGTAAGATCAATTCTTTCTTTCGTGTTGCGAATGCTGGGGTTTCCAGATGTCAGAACCCAGACAAACGGGGCACAACTTAAATAGAAGTTATTGTATTTCATTTGATTCCCTGATTTCATTTCGAGAACCTGCACACGTAATGAGAAATGTTTTTGGTAGCAAAACAAACCGATGGTAGGCAATTAGGTGTCGTGACATTACCATTCACGCATCAAAACACTGACATTATTTGAGTCTGAATGTGTACCAATGGATCCCTTCTATCGGTCTCCGTCCCTGGGGAGCACGACTCGGAAATGGTTTGCTTGGGTAGAAGATATGGCGACTCCTCAGTTGATTGCGAATCTGAGCGAGTCGAGTAATCATGTTATTGCAGCAACCATCAATAAGGGCTGCAACCGTATTACTATATTCAGATTCGAGAAAATGCTTTGTAGAGGGCGTGATGCACTTGGGAACTGGGTGCTATTTTCGAGCACACATCAAAACACAGTGTGCCAAAGTTCAGAATAGAACAGGCTGCTATGTTTGTAGCCATAAAACGCATGGCCTTGAATGATTTTGGTGTAACACTAATTCGTTCCTTCATTCGTTCCTTCCTTCGTTTACCACGTGGGGCTTCCGGGGATTGACGTGGTTTCATATGGATAGAATAGGGCCGCAGTAAACCAATGCTTGTCGTAAAACGCGACTAAAATGGGGATCTTTTGCTTTCTATTTCTTACGATTGATCCTGTGTTGCCATTTTCTTGATGTGCCTCTTGTACATCACATTGCGCTATGGCTGAACTATTGCCCCCTGCAATGCAACAATCCATTTTACTCACTCACTTCCTCTTTCGTTTATTTATTTATTTATTTAATTTCATTTTTTCCTTCGTTCCTATATTTATTTATTTATTTCATCAAGAACATTAATGCTAAAACTGTTATTGATTCTTTCATTCCTTTCATCAAGAACGCTGTAAGCTCTGATACTTTAACTTTACAACATGACAGACAACCACGAATCTAGACTATCATTTAGTCCCAGAAATAAGCTTAATCTACAAACTTATGTTCATAGTACCAAAAGAAAACCCAAATAATAAAATCAGAAAAGGAGCCCAGAGATATTCCTAATTTCTAAGCTGATAATACCTTGACTTGCTAAATAACTAGACTTGGGCAGGCTTAATTCTCTTTGCATGCTCTAGGGTCTGGTAGACAGACTACCACGGATCCTGAGTTATAAGATCTTGTACTGGACAGCTGCTTACATAACTGTAAAAGTTTAAGTACTTCAAGCCTTAGTACATGTCCATTCACTGCGAGGACAAAAGGACCTAGCATTTTGATATATAAAGGATCTAGATTCATTGAAGGTTTGTGTGAAGCCATGACGTTGCTAACATGGACAAGAACACTGTATCTATCTGGAAAAGATATCTGAAATAGCGTTGTAGAGTCACGTTTATAGAACTGACATGTCAACGGCCTCGACGTTCATATTTAAACTTGGTGTTTTTAGCAGGTCGTTTAGAAAAGCGTCTTTTGTCCCTCGTCGATTCTGAGATACCATTCAGGCATCGGTAACTGTTAAATATAACGCAATCGATGCTGGTCCCCATTAATACAACACTGCATACGAGGCGTAATTGTCCTGAATTGAGGAATTCACACGTCCATCGAAGATCAAGTACCTTAACTTTCCGCTCAAAGTGTCGAACTGCCGTGCTTAGATACAATATACGTGTATATGTTGTTGTGGTCATGCTAAACAGAGGCTTTTATGAACGACCCGATAATCTCTCTCACTTGATATTGTAAATAAATAAATAAATGAATAAAAGAATACAAAATACATACATACATACATGTACATGCATAGATACATACGTACATACATACATGTACATACATACATATATACATACACACACACACACAGACACACACATACATACATACATACATACGTGCGTATGTACATACATACATACATACATGCATTAAATACACGTTCGAAATGGAGTCTGTTTTCCAAAACGTTTCGAGGCTTTAACTGGGTAAGGGAGCAGGCCACATAACTTCTCTGTTCAGGCTCGCAACCTCAAAACTCTTTGAGAAACTCTGAACTAGACAAACTGGGATGTATCATATATCTTGAAACTAATATGTGACCTTAAAACTACATACACATGTATTATAACATTGTAAAGTGAATAAACTATTGAAATAAATAAATTGTACAGAATGTGTTCAAATATATAGACTAAGGCAAATACTCTGGGGAATCATATGAGCTCTGAAAGCTATATAAGATTTGCTTTATATTCTGGAATCTCTCATGACGCTGCACGTGTGGACATAGGTCTTGCATGCCAAGAGATCCGGATAATATCCAACTCTAGAGTTGGTTATAAAACACTCGCATGGAGGGATACACAACATTTCAAAATCTAGACACTTTGGAGCAAAGGCATTCCTTGAGATTGTTTAACAACTTCATACACTCACAACGATCTTAAATGATTCCACAATGGATGATAAATAATACTCGTCAACGCTATATTAATAAGTTTTACAACTCCTCTTTTTCGTTTTACTTGCCACCTAATTTATTATCATACCTAAAAGTATATGCCGTTGCAATAAACAGTCATATTCAGTGCGAACAGCGGCGAGCTTGATTCGAGAAGAATCTGGGCCGGAGCTAAGGCATAGGTGTTCCTGACATGATAACCTGCGGGCATAGATATCATCTACAGACGTCAACTAGCCCGAGTGTTTTCTGTGATTACGTTCAGTAAGGAGTTGTGAATGCTACTTGAAGAAATCTTCCGGTAGAATGAGCAATTGATATAGGAGATACAGGTAAGCTAATGTCTATGTTGTTGGAAGTTTATTTTTCATTGTCTTACGTCTCAACAAAACACGTAGTTGTTAAATATTTGAGTGTGTTAGTTGTTGTTGTGGGAGCTTAGGGTCAAGGCCTACACGGTACGTACACAGCACAACAACAAAAGTGATGTTCCTTTTTAAAAATTTAGTAATATATGAAATATTAACCGACACTTTCTGAACTGTCACTTAATATTTCACTGGCATATCGACCTTCGGCGCGAGCTATGACGATTGCTTCTGAGGCTGTAGGTGGAGTTGGGGTACGAAGTCTCAGTTTGTGAGCGGACTACATCGCCGACTTTTTGTTCTGATAATTGATGTAAAATGAGTAAGACTGTAAATGGGTGAGACTGTACATGTAAATGGGTAAGAATGTAAATGTAAATGGGTAAGACTGTACATGTAAATGAGTGAGACTGTACATGTAAATGGATGAGAATGTAAATGTAAATGGATAAGACTGTAGATGTAAATGAGTAAGACTGTAAGTGCAAATGAGTAAGACTATAAATGTAAATGGGTAAGATTGTAGATGTAAATGGGTAAGATTGTAGATGTAAATGGATAAGACTGAAAATGTAAATGGATAAGACTGTAAATGTAAATGAGTAAGACTGTAAATGTAAATGGGTAAGACTGTAAACGTAAATGAGTAAGACTGTAGATTTAAATGGATAAGACTGTAAATGTAAATGGGTAAGACTGTAAATGTTAAATTAGCAAGACTGTTAATGTAAATGGGTAAGACTGTAAATGTAAATGGGTAAGACTGTAAATGAAAATTGATTAAGACTGTAAATCTAAATGGGTGAGACTGAAAATGTAAATGGGTAAGACTTTAAATGTAAATGAGTAAGAATGTAAATGCAAATGGGTAAGACTGTAAATGTAAAATGGGTAAGACTGTAAATTTAAACGAGTAAGACTGTAAATTTAAATGGGTAAGACTGTTAATGCAAATTGAGTAGGACTGTAAATGTAAATGGGTAGGACTGCAAATGTAAAATTGGTAATACTGTAAATGTAAATGGGTAAGACTGTAAATGTAAATGGATAAGAACATCAACGGAGAAAGAGTAAGAATGTAAATGTAAAGTGGGTGAGACTGCAAATGTAAATTGAGTAAGACTGTAAATGTAAATGGGTGACGCTGCAAATGTAAAATGGGTAAGACTGTAAATGTAAATGGGTGAGAATGTTATTGTAAATGGATAAGAATCTCAACAGATAAAGGGTCAGAATGTCAATGTCTGAGACTGCAAATGTAAATTGTGTACGACTGTAAATGTAAATTGTGTAAGACTGTAAATGTAAATGAGTGAAACTGCAAATGAAAAACGGTAAGACTTTAAATGCAAATGGGTCAGACTGTAAATGCAAATGGGTCAGACTGAAAATGTAAATGGTTAAGAATGTAACAGGGGAAAGGGTAGGAATATCAACGGAGAAAGGGTAAGAATGTAAAAGTAAAATGGGTTTGACTGCAAATGTAAATTGAGTAAGACTGTAGATGTGTGAATAGATACGACTGCCAATGTCAAATGAACAAGACTGTTAATGTAAAATAGATAAGACTGTAAATGTAAATTGGGTAAGATCTTAAATAGGAAAGTATGTAAATGTAAAATGGGTAAGACGGCAAATGTTAAATCGGCAAGAATGTCAATGTAAAAGTGGTAAGACTGTAAATGTGTGAATAGATACGAATGTCAATGTCAAATGAACAAGAATTTTAATGTAAAATACACAGGACTATAAATATAAATTGGGTAAGATGTTAAAATGGAAAGAATGTAAATGCAACATGGGTAAGACTGTAAATGCAAAATGGGCCAAAGTGTCAATGTAAAAGTGGCAAGACTGTAAATTTGTGAATAGATACGACTGTCAATGTCAAATGAACAAGACTGTTAATGTAACATAGACAGGACTGTAAATGTAAATTGGGTAAGATGTAAAATAGAAAAGAATATAAATGTAAAAGGGGTAAGAATGTAAATGTTAAATTGGCAAAAGTGTCAATGTTAAAGTGGTAAGACTGTAGATGTGTGAATAGATACGACTGTCAATGTCAAATGAACAAGACTGTTAATGTAAAATAGATAAGACTGTAAATGTAAATTGGGTAAGATCTAAAATAGGAAAGAGTGTCAATGTAAAAGTGGTAAGACTGTAAATGTGTAAATAGATACGACTGCCAATGTCAAATGAACAAGAAATGTAAAATAGATAAGACTATAAATGTTGACTGGTCAAGTCAAGACTATTAATTTTAAATAGATAAGACTGTAAATGTTAATTTGGTAGGATCTAAAAAAAGGAAAGAATGTAAATATAAAATGGGTAAGGATGTCAATATAAAATTTGTAAAAATGTAGATGTGTAAAATGACTCTGAATGTGTGAAACGGTGAGAAGATTGTAAGTTTGGTGATAAGTAAGAAAGGAATAACTTAAGTAGGTTACCATGTAAATGGTTATTAAATTAGTTACAAAGGCTACTTGAGTAAGGTGTGTTCAAGTTTTGACCTCTTACAGATATAAATAGAGTGTTGTGTACTCTTCGTTGCATCCCCAGTCCATTGACACCTCTCTGTGGTTCATCCCAGTACGCTTCTTGTCGGCTGAGCTGGGTGTCACATAGGACTGAATAACGGCGTTTAGCACACGGACACAACTCAGGGGCAGCTGAGTGGGCCACGCTGACTGCCCATTGGTCTCCGTTTAGTCCACGATCTTTTATCTCCTAAATGTTAACGTGGCGCTGAGGTCCTCTTTAGCATCTTAGGTGTTAAACGGAGGCGACTAATTGATACAGGTTCGAATCACTGGAGATATTAATACCTAACTAATCCTTACCAGATAGAGGTATTGCACGTGCTGCTTCTCAAGTTACATGAAGCAGGGGACATGAACACACATGGGTAGCTCTCCTCCACACAGGGTCCACGCTGAGTCAATTGATTATGAACTTAATTTGCTCTACTTTAAGTTGATTTATAATTTATCGTGGACTAATTCCTTACAGCTCTGTTAACACAGTCACAAGCTGATGCCAATACCAAAATGTGGCCAAGAATCGTACTACAGAAACCCATTTAACCCGGATACTGACACGCGTGTGATAATAATGATAATAATAATACTAAATGATTAATGTAGAGGCTCTTCGGGTGCAAATCTATTTGTCTGATGATCATCTGATCAAGTATGTCAAGACTCACTACCAGAGCAGGGCTTTTCATAATTATTTTATACGAACCCGGAATGTTGGACTTAAGCTGAGAGTTGATGTGGGGGAATCCTCTGTACTACTAAATGGTAAAGAGATTGGAGGTTCCTCAAGTCAAGCCAGAGTCAGTATTTTATGGACTGCATAGAACAGTATAGCAGTCCTTCTGACGACTTTGCCTGAATGAAATCGGCTGGTCTGAAAAGTGAGACAGAGGGCTTTCTCTTTTGCAGCCCAGGACCAGTCTCACTTTACCCGTAACCGTCAGGCAATGATTCTCCGTTACAATATTTCAATGAAATGCCATCTATGTCATCGATTTGATGATACGTCCAGCATCTTGTGAGCAGATGTCCTGCATTGGCACAAACCTCTTATTTAAAGAGGCATGATGGTATAACAAGGGTATTTTACTACCGTCTTTGTCGGTAGCTCCGAGGTCCATCCCTGGTATGACGCTGAGCAGGTTCAGCCTGTCTTGGAAAATGACTCCTTCAATATTCTCTAGAATAAGCCCTTCTACAGCTTACGGACACTTGAATTCAATAAACCTGATCTTCTTATTATGAATTATGTGTTCATTATTTTAGTCTAATCTAGAGGTCTGCATGTAAGTTTAAGAGCACGTACTCTCATCCATACTAAGAACTGACGTCCATCGCATAAAATATACAATATCGATATCTTCTTTGAGACAAGGACAATGTCAGTGGTGTCAGCTTGGGTAAGTGGCTTTGCTTGTAAATTGGCTCAGTCAACCCAGTTGAAATTGGGTACCTTGACGGAAGGATGGTAATGTGATGCCTTACAGCAGCTTTGATTGTATTCTCCCTGGGAAGTTGAGGAATGGTGGGGATTTTAATGACGGGAATACTCATGCGAGAGCGCTTTCAGCATGCATCTTCGTGGCGTGACCCAGTCAAGAATGTGACATCACAGTGAGCTCACTGTGACATCACGGGAGCTCACGGTGTGATGTCACAGTGAGGTCATTTTGTAACCTCACAGTGAGCTCACAGTGTGAC
>JAUELE010223573.1:0-12678 GCA_031471655.1 Diodora aspera | reverse complement strand
ATATAAATAACACTTGCGTATCTTGTCTCAAGAATATAAATAACACTTGCGTATCTTGTCTCAAGAATATAAATAACCATTGTGTCTTTTGTCTCAAGAATATAAATACATTTGCGTATCTTGTCTCAAGAATATAAATAACATTCGCGTATTTTGTCTCAAGAAGATAAATAACACTTGCGTATCTTGTCTCAAGAATATAAATAACACTTGCGTATCTTGTCTCAAGAATATAAATAACATTTGCGAATCTTGTCTCAAGAATTTAAATAACACTTGCATATCTTGTCTAAATAATATAAATAACACTTGCATATCTTATCTCAAGAATATAAAAAACAATTGCGGATCTTGTCTCGAGAATATAAATAACACTTGTGTATCTTGTCTCAAGAATATAAATAACACTTGCGTATCTTGTCTCAAGAATATAAATAACACTTGTATATCTAAAATATAAAATACAATGCTTGAACTAGAAAATGCAGGTTAAATGGGGAAACAATCCACAAATATCCCTTATATATACAGGATAGGACACCAACTCGGTCACGTGTGAGAAGAACACACATCTGATCTAGGTCGGGACATAACCTGGAGCGTACAGCACGTAACACTGAAAAAAAACCAATTTAATTATGTAAAACCAAGATACTTTTCTCTCTGATCACTCAAAGTAGACACCTCACGTGTGGCCAGAGGAGAAAATCTCGTGATGTCAAGAGGCAAAAGGCTGACATGTTCATCAGATTAATTACCCTGAGGTTAGAGTACTTTCTGCACCTGGAGAGACATGTACAGACATCTGCTCCATCAGGATTAACTATGGATGGGGAGGGGGGGGGGGTTGAGGGGAGGTGGTGATGTACCATTACAGGACGAAAGGTTACGAAGGCAAAGGCACCATTTTATCAAACTTTCTGAAAATCGTATTTTAGGCTTGATTTAAAAAAACCCACACACTTCTATTTTCTTTGAAAGCATTTATTTTGTTCTTAGTGTGGTGGGTATTGTGTGAGCATAGGTTATACTCAAAAGAAAACGCTATGGATTTGTTATGAAAACAAGCTTCTAAACTGGTTCGTCCATACATTATTATTTTTTGTTGTTGATAGCTATCATTGGTACCGGGAGACAAGGAGTACCAATACTCGCCTCTGTATAGGCAATCGAAACACCAGTGAAAATAGCAGAGGTGATTTCGTGTAGGAACCCTTTGAACTTGTATGGCCCATCTAAGCCGAGGATACAATAAAAACTGAAAGTATAGCCAATCGAAGCCGAGGATACAATAAAAAACTGAAAGCAAAATTCCCATTGTTATATTTTTGTATTAGACATGGCTCGTTATAAGCGATTCGCTGGCACTGCCAAACTCCTCGGGATCTTAAGCGTTCAAGAAGTGTGATAATACAGTCAAGAATACAGTTAAAATCGCAGAAATTCTTGCATTTTGGTATCATTTAGTTGTCTCTGAAAATGCCACCTAAATGTAGAAAAAAACTTTGTGGTAGTACTAATCGGAAAATGGTGATTTCTTAGTTTTACATGACATTGTATGTGTCTGGTTCGTTTATGCTTTGCATTGAGTGATGTAGTTGTGACTGACAAAAGTTCCCTTGCAGTGTAAAACTTACTGGTGTCATTGTCTGTGTATGAGAAACTGCGTCCCTGCCAGATCCCTCAAGGTCTTTGTACCTCAAGAAATGGCAATTTCCGAGATATTTAACTCCAGTTACAGAAGTTCTTGCTTGAACGTGTTGTTGTGGTCGGTATCTTGTGCAACATGATTTAGCTATGACTGAATATTTGCTTTTATAGCACAAAACTCATGTCTAAATGTGGAAGGGAATTATTCTCACAGACCACCGCATCATGGATGGCCCTATATCCCCGACAGCTGGATCCATGCCTTGTGTTACGTCATTATGTGTGGCTGAAAACATATCACCCTGCAATGTAAAACTGACTCAAGTCTAGTTTAGCTATGGCTGAAAAATGTGTTTCTACAATATAAAACTAACTCGTCTAGTTTAGTTATGGCTGACACATGTCTTCTTATAGCGTAAAACTCATGTCTAGTACAGTTATGGCTTAAATTGTCTTCTTACAATGCAAAACTAACGCGTCTAGTTTAGTTATGGCTGACAAATGTCTTCTTGCAATGTAACACACATGTCTAGTTTGTTATGGATGAAACAATTTTCTTACAATGTGAAACACATGTCTAGTTTAGTTATGGCTGCAAACTGTGTTCTTGCAATGTAACACTAACCAGTCTAGTTTTGTTGTGGCTGAAAAATGTCTTCTTACAATGTTAACTCGTGTCTAGTTTAGTTATGGCTGAAACATGTGTTCTTGCAATGTAAAAATAACCCGTCTAGTTTTGTTATGGCTGAAATGTCTTCTTACAATGTACAACTCATGTCTAGTTTAGCTATGGCTGAAAATTTGGTTCTTGCAAGGTAAAACTAAATCGTCTAGTATAGTTGTAGCTGAAACATGTCTTCCTGCAATGTAAAACTAACTCATGTCTAGTTCAGTTATGGCTGAAGCATTTCTTCTTACAATATAAAACTAACTTGTCTAGTTTAGTTATGGCTGAAACAGCGTTCCTGCAATGTACAACTTTGTCCAGTTTAGTTATGGCTGAAAACTATGTTCCTGCAATGTAAAACTAAATCATGTCTAGAGATGTCGGGTCATTATTCTCACCAATAGAGATCGCTACTTCCTGTGTGGTCGTGTTTCCACCACAGCTAGATCCGGTCAATATTTATTCACTGCATGCCCGTCTGGTCTGACCATTCCACGTGGAACTAATCCTGCAATTAGAGGGCAATAACAGACTTGCCCCAGACGTTAATACTGGAATATACAAGCCAGATTTAAGATGGAACCGAATTGGTTTTGTCCTAACCTTGAGGCACATATGCTCCGAGGTCTTCTGAACAAAAGATAATTGTGTTGACAAATTAAAACATGCCTGCCAGACGGCGAGAAACAGAATACATCCCTGGTGGCTTGAATGGGCAGTCTCAAGTTGTATATATGGTTGGAAGGGATATTATAATCAATGAAGTGGGAAGCAGCAGGGGTGAAAAGGCAAGACTATTCATGTACACGGTTACAAAACAAGCTTATAGACTATAAAATGGGCAGAAATTAATTGAATTCGCCTTGACAATACATGTCCGTAAGAACTGGGGGGGGGGGGGGGGAGACTCTGTCCTGGCATTGCATTGCAGTTGTGCTCTAATGATAAGGGTTTAAAGTAATGATGCACTCCAGTGCACACCAGTTGTCAGAACCTTCAGTTTCACTGCTCCTACAGTCTGGAATTCCCTGCCATCATGTCTGTGCACCCTACCCACCTTGTCACAGTTCAAGGCACAGTTGAAGGCCCACTTCGTTAAGATGGCCTTCTCTTTACAACGCTAAGTATCCCTTACCTCTCTTCTTCCAAAGCGCACTGAGTCTGCACCGTGCAAATTTGCGCTATATAAGAACTATTTGTTAGTGTTATTATTTAACAAACAGTCAAATGTTTTTGTTTATAGTATACAAATCATGAACGTTAGAAAATAATTGTTTTCTGTCGTAATACTATTATGTTCTAAACCTGATAGGTTCTAATCTGACATAAGCTGCTCTACCTTTGAACAAATGGTATGACAGTAACCCCAGTGCTTGTCGTGTTCAGAGTCGAGATCATGCCCCCACCCCACTATGAAATGTATTTCTACGGAGGTTCAATAGGCAACAGAACAGAAATAGACTTAGTTCATTTTTTCAGTCAGTAACAGGGAAGTATTGCGGGTGCGAACATACATGGAGCTACATGCAGTGAATATATGTATATATCACCATCATGTATTACAATTTTAAATTTGCCTAATCTATATTTATGTCCTTTCAGTGTTTGGTTGGTTTTGTTGTACATGACTTTATTATAAGCACTGTACATGTCTTGTGTAAGAGATACAGAGACTTCATCCAGGGTTTTATTAAAACATAATCTGTATACACTGAAGCACAAGACTAGAATGATAAGACTCCGTAAACTTAATATTAGTTACTATAGCCCTTGTAGGAAGTTCAATATTAGTTCCACCACTTCGCTTAAATTGATGGTATTGCTGGTAATCTAGACATCTTCCATTAATTTGTCTTTATTACCTGTTCAGTTCGCTAAATTGTCAATCTTAATTTTACATAATATTTCGTCTGTAACCTTTGTTTCTTGCTTGTCAGCGAACATTAAATCAGCTGACTGAATGAGACGTTCTCTTAGATTTTAGTAATATATACTCAGTTCCAAAAAAACCGCTACAATCAGATCGGATTATTAAAGTATACATGCATGAAATACCTCTTAAAATTTAAGTTAGTTTTCTAGTTTTATTTTGTTAACAGAAAGGTAAAATGGTGGTTTGTAGGCTTGAGTCAGCATTTTCATTTTCCCACTGTAGAATGACAGTCATACTGCTAAATGACATAAAGAGATATTGTTCAACACGTGAAATGCATGCTTCGGTCTGTTTACGTGAAAAAAACAAGTGAAATTGTTATGTCAGTGTACCGTATGTTACTTACTAAATAGTCCATGGTTAATGTCATCTCTGAGCAATGCATCGCACTTTCGCGCGATTGGAATGATTGATGCTGACTGGAATGTTGTCAATATAGCAAAACACATTGGCGTCCGTCTTGAAACAATATACTGACTTGTTGAATGCCAAAATCAGATCAGTACAGTGCGAGGCCAACAACGAAGTGGGCAGCCAAGGGAGACGTCCTACAGACAGAATCGGTACATTGTAAACGCCCACTTTCAAAGCTCAAAGGACCATTGGTAACCACTACAGATCCACTTCTGCAAGCACAGTTCGTCGACGGTTGAGAGGACAAAGACTGAATTGTCGGCGCCCCTTTCGCGGCTTTAATAATAATAATAATAAGGATGCTTATATGGCGCTAGACTCCATTCACGTGAATGCTCAAAGCGCAACAAATGAAAAACAAGTATATATACACAATGTAAGTATCAGTTGAACAGGTAGGTTTTTAAAAGACGCTTAAACTGAGACAGAGAAGGAACAAACTCCAAATCCACTGGAAGAGTGTTCCAATACTCTGCAGCTACACCAGCAAAGAAACGACTCCCAAAGGTTTTGAGTTTAGATTTTGGGACAACTCACCGACATCAGCGCTTGACATTGGCACATCAACATCAGAACTGGAGACTTGAACAAAGGCAGACTGTTGTCTTCACAGATGAAAGTCTATTGTCCGTCTCTGTTTCTGAAGGACGAGTTAGAATTTGGCACCGACGAAATGAACGTTTCAGGGACCCTTCTGTTTTTGGAAACTGATCGGTGGGGGTGGACCTTCGTTAATTTTGTGGGGTGGAATAAATTGGGCTAGGCGTGTTCCTCCTGTAATCTTCCCAATCAACAGTCAAGGCCGTGGCAGGGTTGTTACAGCACAACGAAACATCGATGAAGTGTTGAGACCCGCTGTCCCCGTTGTCGTTCCATCGCTTGCAGTTGGTCCCGGGTTGATTTTGCAACAAGATAACGCAAGAACACATACCGCGAGTGTCTTGCCAACAACAACATCCAGACGATGAACTGGCCAGCTCTTAGTCAAGGCGTAAATCCAACGGAACACCTCTGGGACGAAACGGAACGACAAAATCAACAAGCGGCGTTGAACGTTTACAATAACATTCCCAAGACCTTTATCCGACGTTTGTTCAGGTCCTTGAGTCGCTATTATGTTACCAAGAATGGCGGGCACACCAAATGCTGAAGTCCTTGACATTTTGAGTGAAGCGCCATTCAAATGACGAGGCAGTTGTCTACAATTTAATTTCACGACTAAACCTAAAACGTAATCCTTGATCTTACTGTCCGTCGTTTTTTTATGCGATTTCCTCATCTTCAGTGATAATTGTAATAACCTGCATATATGGTCTCTATCATATTAAAAATGTATGTCGCGTTTCTTTTGTAACTGAATATATAAACCTAAACTTGTCACAAAACCCCAAACATCTCTCAGTCTAACAGTTAGTTAGTTTATATACAAAGTGAGTACTCGTATATATTCGTAACACTAGAATCTAGAATGTGTAATACTGACAACTTTGTATTGGTCTGTGCTTGTGTTGTTACCTTTTAAATGAATAAGAGGAATTAATATATTCTCTTTATGCACAGAACAGATCGGTCAGTGTTAGAAGACTTAGATTCGATGGCATCTTGTCTCCTGAGCTTGGGAATGACGTCAGGAAGTCAGTCACCGATGTGCACTCCGACACCTGCTGGGACAAATTACCCTGATAGTGGAGACAGTAAAGGGACCTAACTCGTCCTTGTGAATACATCTCGTGTTGCTCAACCTCTGGAGACGTTTGAGACATTAACTGAACGCTATGACAGTCTGCACCATTCGGGATGAAGCTAAATCGAATTGATGTCTCACATTTCAATCGTTCAGCCATAACGCAAGAGGCAAACCGAGGAAGATTAATATTTGACGCGGAGTCCAATTGAAATGAATTAAAAGCTCTATATGTGTATATTTTGATTGCGTTTGGCGACACTCATTGCGACGGCGCTTTACTGATACATGAATTGGTGTTTCGCCAGTTTTACCTTTGAAACTTTAAATATTTAAGGAAGGAAGGATCAATAATCCGGGAATTGGGTTCATAGAGTTGATGTTCCCAGATTCGACTCTCACTGGAGATGCAAGGTTAGAACTGTTCCTTGGTCCAGTCACTGACTCCAATTGACCTGCCTTGTCCAAGCTTTGTCTGTCCGAAGAAATGAAGAGGAAGAACGAGAAGCCTGACATTGCTAAAGAAGGAACTAAAGCGTTTATATTTATACATCAGAGCCCAAACCATCTACCTTCCCCTTTATTCTTCTGTTGTTCATTTTGCATCCATCAATTTTAATAAAGTGTAGCGTGTTGAAAGTCAGCGTATTGCGTGACTGAGCTTTGTCTTATGTAACAGAGAGCACCTAGATGGCTTCTTCTCTTCGCTAGATGCCAGTTCGTGCCGGAAAACAATGTATTATTTGACAATAATGATTTAAAGCGCTTGTTGTAGACTAATAAAGAATTGAAAACTAAATTAAAATTTCAAATGTCTTGTTAAAATCAATGGACAATAATTATATCCTAGATTAAATGGATTTAATATCACAACATAATACGCATAGAGTAATAAAGTGTTGTTAGTTAAATCTTGAATTTAGTGATAATAACTTTAACGAATTAAATTATTTCAAAAGGATACCAACTGAAGACGTATATGATCCTAATTGTACTTAACATGATGAAGCATTTTGGACCTTAGGCATTAATATCGGAAGTATTTGACTAGTCATTCTGCAATGTTAACCAGACTACTGTTACCTCTAGTGAGTAGCTAGATTAATTCTTGTTATAGCTTGTCTCGGGGACAAGTCTCGGCTCTATAGGCTTCAATGCGTTCAAACCACCCCGGCAGCGAGAAGAGTGTCACTCTTACACAAGTGTCGCCATATTCCATATCTACACTGATTTTCCATTGAGTACAGTCTGTTGTTTTGTTTTCAAGTGTCTGTCTGTTAGTGCTCCTTTGTATGTTGACGTTCAATTGAAACGATACAAATTCTATCTCTTATCCAACCCCATGCGTCTTCGTGTCACTGTTAAAACAAGCCGGCTGTCATGGATTGTTATTTGTCTCCCTCGTGTTTAAACAATGCTCTATGTGGACATCAGTAATATACTTGTCCAGTGCCATTCATGTGTATCCGCCTCAGAGATCAGTGAACAAAAGTCTTCTTATTATGTCACACTGGTCAAAACTAAATGTTATGATAGGAAATGGTTCTCCTTTGTCTGATGCAGTGGCTTGGAACAACCGTCGAGACTCTGAAGACTATTCTACTCTGCTAAATTCAAAGACCTATTTTTCAGGACTGCTTTTCCTATTCTACTGTGATGTTCTTCATTTCTATGTAGAAATATGTGCGCCTTGAACATGCATTGTGTATGTAAATAGTCTATTAATATTAATGAACGTAAATTAGGCAGCATATATGCCAGTCGTCATCGCCTTTGGTCATGCTGGCTGATAAGTATGTGTAACGTGATAAGTTGCATTGAAAACCGTCAACAAGTTTCAATATGGAATATGTATAAAGCTAAGCACACGCAAGATGGTTAACAGGATACCGTCAGTCCACCCTGAAGCCCGATTAACTGTCCACATGCAACATGTTTAGCAGCAGGCTAGTTCTATATGAAAGTCCCACAGCTGTATAATCTGCGTAAAAAGGTTGTACATTTTATTTCACAAGAAGTGCCCTCCCCTCCCTCCAGAAAAGGTATGCCGCGGAGCTATGTCTATTGTCTCTCTGAATATTCAGTCAGATAGTCCTTGGCACATTTAAAGTGTGATACGGGCTCCCGAACGCAAAAATAGGTCTGGTGATATCTGTGTAAAATATTAATACCATAAACTGTAAACCATACATTGCAAAAGTGTATGCCCAATCAAATAACGCTCTATTCCCTAAGTTCCGGCAGATGCAAACGGATATATTTTCGACTTACAAATAGCCAGTCTTTTTCCGAAAATTTATCTGAGGGTTTGCCGAAGAATGATCCGTCGATTTCGAATAAAATGCTTCCGAGTATGAGCCGAATGCATTTATTTGCACGTATAGCGTTTCCGATGCTTAACGACTATTTTCAAGATTCTGTCGAAAAGTTCGGAATGTAAGTTTTTTCTATTAAGTGGCATGGGTGTCACAAAATAGATTCAAGAGGCTGTAAAACCGATAAACATGCTATATCTTTTGTGTATTATTGGTGGTACATGTATGTACATAATTTAAATTTTTTTATTTATCATGTTTGAAAAGAAAACACTGAGTGTGACCACGTGTCGAACTTTATTAGGATATCATTTCGGATACATATTCAATTCTAAAAAACAAAACAAAATCGGTTCAAATGTCTTTCACGTACTCTGAGTTCGTTTCCTTCGCAGTTATTAGTTCAGATATAGTTACACTGTTATATAAAGTCATATGCTGGAGGATTTACCTGTGATTGCCTATCAGGAGTTCCCAGCTGGAAGTTGGAGGATGTTGCAGCCCCCGGGAGACTAGGACTGAATGTCAGTGATCACTAATGACTTCAGAAATAACGCCAAATGAACCGTTCAATCAGTCAACCTGGGATTGGTGACGTGTGGACTTCGGGTTATGAATTACCGACCTGGATGATTCTCCAGGGAAGGAGAAGTAGAGGAGGTTAAGAAGGGAAGGGGGGGGGGGGAGAATGTGTGGGGGAGGGGAGGTAGGGTATAGAGTCTTAATTGATTGACAGGAATTGATTAACATATCAACATATTATTATTTGAATATTCTAAGCGAACTAGCCCCAGGGTTGGTTAATTTTCGCAAAAGTTGGAGCACATGATGTTACATTATTAACCTTACTCAATTGTGAAAAATATATGTACAAGTTGCAGTCATTCCACGCATTCAACCATTCAACGTTTTCAGTGTAAAGGGTATCTTGAAACTGAAGGTATGGCTAAAAATGTAATCCACCAAATTGTTTCGGACCTGGATTAACACTGCAGCACTTCTCCATGCATCTTGTGCATTCGTTTGCAGGACCTTAGTTCAATACTGAACGTGTGTGTGTCTGCAAGTGTGTGTATTAGTGTAGCGTGTGTGTGTGAGAGAGAGACAGAGACAGCGAGAGAGAGAGAGAGAGAGAGAGAGAGAGAGAGAGAGAGAGAGAGAGAGACAGAGACAGACATACAGAGAGAGAGAGAGAGAGAGACATTTATGCGTCCAACTCTTGTATTTTATCGATTATTTTGTACTTTGTATAAGACGAAACAATATTACGTATTCACGAAAGGCTGCATGTGGTTATAGTCTTGCCGAGACAGGTGAGACGCAGATTTATATGTTATAAATTTGGCTAATATTAAATCTCTTTCTTCTCATGGAACGTATTTATGCACACAAGCCAGATTGTTCTTGTTGAAACCCAATCGAAGCTCCTCGTGCGTAATTTGATTTCTCTAAAACACTTTAAATCTGCAAGAAAAGGGATCGCTCAAATGTCAACGGCAATAAACGTTCAAGAGAAACCGTCATAAAAAGCAGGAACACCATGTTGCAAAAGAAACTGCACTTGTAAAATTAAAATTGGCAACGTATCAATGTAGTTAAAGCGAAGCAAGAAGTGGACTGGACTTTCATTTGGTGGAGATGGCGAGTAGAATTCTATACTCGCGTAAGTGTTTTATGCACTCCTCAAGATAAGACAGGTTTTACATGTAAATACAAACAAGAACTACGGGACTGAAGTAAGATGGACTTGTAGACTGGTTAGTGGTGCATTCATGTATTGTCAGAGAGTGGTGACTGGGCATTTGGGCGATCTTCAAATTAAGAACGAGTTGGTTAAAAATTAAAAAAATTAATAAAACATATAACACATACTCATGTATGTGATCTTCCAATTAAGAACGATTTGGTCAAAGATTAAAAACATTTAATAAAAGGCATAACACATACTACATGTATGTGATCTTCCAATTAAGAGCAAATTAGTCAAAGATTAAAAATATTTAATAAAAGATATAACACATATGTATGTGATCTTCCAATGAAGAACGATTTGGTCAAAGATTTTAAAAAAATAATAAAAGATAATATTATAACACTATTATATCCATTTGCGGATTCGGTGGTACAAGACTTCTATAGGTGAACGTTATAATATTCTGTTATACAATTAAAATATATGGAATGTACAAAATCTCTGACACAAGACATACATTACCATTACATAGACAGCAGAAAAAAAGACACAAGTTGACAAGTGACAGAGATGAATTGACAGGAACAGGACACTCAACACATAGGAAGATTAAGATTCTTTTCCCCGTAACATAGCGTTACAATACTATTCATGTATTCGCCCTGGAACACTCGAAGTGCACCTTTTGCAAGAATTAATTATATGGTTTTGGTTCCCGGACAACGACACTTAATGTATTGCCTTTTCATTCAATTGGTAGCATTTCCCCAAAGCTGTTATTAACAATACATCAATATTTAGCAACAATGGTAGTGTACCTGTACCAGTGAAGAGCAGTGGGCCCGTATGCACGAGATGGAAGTAAAGTGCTTCCAAGTATCTGCTTGTGAAGTAGTAAGGCGAGTCATTGTTGATCTACTACGTCGCTACTTCCTAACTTAGCGTTTTTTCAGTCTCATGCATACCTACATAGCACCTTTACTTCCAAAGTAGACGCTTACTTCCTTCTCATGCACGGGCCTTGGAAACTACATCGTAACGTAACGTTAAAATATGGAAACGTTGATTGATATGAGTACTGTAGGATTCAATGTTATTTTCTGCAATCTTAGGTCACATAATTAACTGGAAGCTTTTCTACCAAATGTAAGCAAGCTGAATTGACCTCTTGAGACTGGTTCATTGCTTATGCAGCAGTACCAAGTTGTCGATTCCGAAAACAACTGAAATATTCTGTTTCCAAATAGACTACCATAGAATATCCGCATTAAAACTCGATGTCCTAAAAGTATGTCAGAAAACTGTCCTTTCTGTACCATATGAATGACGTTTGGCCAACTCCAATGTTAAATCCGATGCTCAGTAAACAATGGATATCGATGTGTCTGAGATTAATGGCAAGAAACATCCTTCCAGACGGCATTCAGCGGCAATTAGTGTACACGACGTACATATATAGGTCCTGATCAAGGTACTGGGCGAATCTATCGAGGGAAGGCTTCGGGCGTGTTTACAAATACCAGCAGTGTCCGACAAGGTTAACCACATTGTTAGACGGTCGTACTTTCTGTTACATTGTATGTGAGGAGGATCTAACAAGATTGAACAATAGGACGAGCACTCTTACCATGAGAGAGAGAGAGAGAGAGACAGAGAGACAGAGAGAGACAGAGAGAGAGAGAGAGAGGTTAACCACATTGTTAGACTGCCGTAGTGTCGGTTACATGAGAGAGAGAGTCTGTAATGCCACCAGACGTATCCGAAAATAACATGAAAACGTAAATCAGTTCCGCTTAATATATGGATTTTAATATAAACGGAAACACTTACATTATGCCAAACACCCATTGCCAGCCTTAATGATCGTCGATGTAGACCTGAGGTTTTACATTATATACATAGAGTCGACATACAGTACCCCTTTGACAGGCAATTGTCACAGCTCCTAAGGCCAATATGGGCGGGAAGTAGCATTTCCTCAACTGTCACTGAAACTTTCACTGCCTAGTTACTAGTATTGCCATGCAAAGTATTGCAAACATCATTATTGTAAGAAAGCGACCATTTGATTTTTATGGGGGATGGGGGGATTTTGAAAATAAATAGTTTACAGACGATGTTAGACCCATTAGATTTCCCGACCCATTTTAAACTTTCAGGGACGACTGGCAATTGTCTGGCATTATTTGGACCAGTTATCAAGTTCATTTTGACCCTAACCAATGTGGGAACATACGTCTCAGAGCTTTACTGAACTAATAACAATTCCGTCGGAGGATTCCTTCGAACACCCCACAACTTTCAATTCACATCTGGTCAACA
>JAUELE010223562.1:0-12678 GCA_031471655.1 Diodora aspera | reverse complement strand
GTCACGGTGGTTACAGGGGGCTCCCCTCTCCAGAAAATACGACAGTGACCCGGGCGGGATTCGAACTCGGAACCTTTCGGTTGCGAGTCCAGTGCACTAACCACTGCGCCGACCCCTCGCCCCCATATGTAGCTGTGTATATTAGTTAAGAGTTACTTCCCTTGTTGATTCATCTCGTGCAGTTATGCATATTCCATTGGTTATCTATCTTCAGCATATTTGGACACAAACCGACTATCGTGAATAGGAGTATATCCAGGGCATGTGAGGAAGCCGTTGGCGGAGCTATAAATGAACTGGATTTCGAGGATGGAAACAAAAAGTAAAGACAGCTAAGATCACAAGTTCGATCGTAGCCAACGTCGTGTGGTACCCTTGGACAATGTACTTTTCTTCACTTGTCCCGGTCGGCCCAGCTGAAAATGGGTGTAGGCGCTGCACTGCGGCAACGACTACACGCACATATCCTTGGGTAACAAAGTGTTATAATCTTATTATCATGTATTTATTAATATTTATTATTTGTTTCTATGTGATTGAAATGTATTCAATTTCGTGAATGTAAGGCTGTCGCGAAGGTCAAATATATTAAATAACCCTATAGCGTGATGTCGTCGATTAGGACAGACAGATCACTCCTTTTGGGAGTAGTTCTCCATTTTTTTTAAACCGTTGTTTAGAAAAATCTAGATAGAGTCTGTTGTTATTAGCAGATGGATGACGAATGCCATTCGTTGGGGCTCACACTATGTTGGTTCTGCAGTACCACATTACACCGGTAACTATCAACATAGCAAATCGCTTTCATTCAACACCAATAATCTGTTGAAAGAGAACTCGTGTTCTTTGTACTACTCGGATCCAGTTGTGATAGGACCTCTTTCATGCTGAATGCCTTGAATAGTCATGTTTAAATGGAGAAATGACATACGCAAAGGTGTGCCATTTTGTTACAGTGACTTTGGTTTATAACAGCTATCTATCCTTTTAAATATAATTCCGATTGCTTTAAATGGATGTAAGGAAGGAAAGGTTCTAAGAAGGTTGTGATTTCTTGTATTTTGCACCTTCTCAAACGAAACTGTCTCTCGAACCGGACGAGTTTTGGGAGGTCTTATAAAAATACCTTATAACAGACTTCGGGGGTCATTTGAAACTGTTCGTGTCTCATGTAATGTCTACGATATGATTACGAATATCGTTGGATCTCAGTCCACAGTCAGAAAAGTCCACATTGTCCATGACAACTATGGATGATGCTGATGAACAAATAATGTATTGTATGAGTCTAGTTTACGTGCTGTTACTAGCATTACTGACTTTAAAACGGTCCGCTTATTGCACGAGACACACCCGCATCACCATTGGGAACCGAATGATTCGATGCGGTGAAACATGCAAGCTTCGGCTGATACTGACATCTCACCTGACCATCACTATACAATGTAAACAAGACTGTCTACTCCAACAAATATTTCAAAAGTTAACAATAATTAGTCTCTACAACAGTCCATGTTTAGTCTGAACACAAAGGCACAGTATTATGAAATAGTTTATTTCACATAACAAAATAGCAATAAAATCTGCAGATGTGATGCTCTCTTGTTACGGGAACGATCATTTGATTTCAATGGGGAGATTTTGAAAATAAATAGTTTGCAGACAATTTTGAAGAAAATAAATACACTGCATGAGTCGAGAGTAAAAAACATAGATTCCAGAGATAATTTCGTTTTAATGTTTCAGTTTACAATTACGAAAAGTATCATGAAAATTTACATTCCAGTTAACCATAATATCACCCTTTAACGATATTCCTGTCATCACATTAAAAATTAAACGTACCTGAACACAAATATTTACAAAGTAAAAAGTTTGTCAGCAATTATCTAAGACAAACGGGATGTCTTATGCCATGAGATAAAAAAAAAAGAATAGTTTGCAAGACAAAACTCTTCTAATCCCACTCTCTAAAGATCAAATGGTTGCTCCCAAGCAATATATTAATGCATAGTGACCCACATAGTGCAACTAAACTACTCGATGGTCACTACATAACACAAGACAGATAAACAGTCACTCAGGAATGAGGAAAGGGACGAGTTACAATAAGAATCCATGGTCTACGTTCATTCTCGAATTTGTAACATTTCATTCATACAAAATCTACGTTTTACGAATAACAGTGTCCCGCGTTTGCAAATCTGAGACCCATGGCGACCTGATGTGTTCATTGCAGCGTCTAAATATATTTCTACGTGTAATGATACATTTATTGTACTGGACGTTACTTTTTTCCTTACCTAGTTCAGAACTATAATAGTCTATTTCTAGACTTGGAATATTTATAAACTTGTTGAAGTCTTTGGAGTAAAATTAACTTGTGGGAGTGTAAGAGAGTCCAGAACTCGCTCACATGACCCAGATCAAACATGATATCAATCCCAAAGGAATACTTACCCATGTAACAAAGGTCAAATGTAATCACTGCCTAAATAGCAAAGCTCTGTCCTCTTTGCAGAATCTGTGTTGAGAACGAATACCACTTTTTATTTTTGTCTGCCACAAGTATGATCAGTTAAGGTGTAAATATCTATCAAATGTACCACACACATTATTTGCGTATTATTAAAATTCAGTAATGTCCTATGATACCAAACCAGTAAATGCTACTGTTGTTTGATATATTATGTAAAAATATTGTTTACAATTTTGTGTTTTCATAAAATAATATATAAAATAATAATAGTGTTGTTGTATAGCGCATATATCCAGGCACAATGCATGCTCATAGTCCAAATAACTAAGAAGAAAGTCAGGAAGAAAAGGCTTGCTGGAAGATATAGGTTTTGAGTTGTCGTCTAAAAACAGCATACGATTGGCTTTGTCGGAAGTGAAGGGGAATATCATTCCACAAGAACGGAGCAGCAAAGGAGAAACTTCTCTTTCCAAAACGAGCAAACCTAATTTTTGACTGACACAGAAGCAGTTTGTTCTCCGATCGGAGAGATCGTGGTGGAGCGTTAACTGACAGAAGATCACTTAAATACAAAGGGACATCTCCAGAAAGACATCGGTACGTCAAACAAAGAGTCTTAAATGTAATTCTCTGCTTGACTGGTAGCCAGTGTAGGTTTTCTAGTGTGGGTGTGATGTGATCAGATGACTTCAACAAACACACAATCCTGGCTGCAGTATTCTGGACTCTTTGTAGACGCTGTAGCTGGCTCTTTGTTGCACCAATGAGTAGGCTATTACAATAGTCCAGTTTGGATATCACCAGGGAGAGAACAAGCATTTGAGTGGATTGCTGGTCAAGGTATTTTCTAATATTGCCGATATTTCTGAGGATGAAAAAGCTGGTTCTTATAAGGCTGGCTATATGACTGTCACAACTGAGCTCTTGATCAATGATGACGCCAAGGTCTCTGGCAGTGTTCGATGTTGGAATCATGCTGTTACCCATCTGTATTCCCTGAATTTGAACGTCTGAGCATCGTTTGGTTGGTCCTAGCAAAAGAAATTCACTTTTGTCGTCGTTCAGTTTCAGCATGTTTGCCAGCATCCAACTTTTGATGTCGTCAAAACACTCAGTTAACTGGGTCACAGTCGAGCCGGCCTCACTGTTGCTGAAATGAGTGTACAGTTGTGTGTCATCTGCATACATATGTTTGTTAATTCCGTGATGACTGATAACAGATTCAAGACGTGTTGTGTATAAAGTAAACAGCACAGGGCCTAGGACAGATCCTGAGAAACTCCACAGTTTTGTTCTGTCATATCTGAAAAGACGCCATCAATGTGCACAGACTGATATCGATGAGATAAATATGACCTGAACCAATCCAGAGCGGAATTGTGAATTGTGATCCTCTCATTGATGAAAACATAACACAAAGACAAAAAGAGCGCTGCTTTGTTTATGCTGTCTGTATCTTCTATACATCCTTGTTAGTGACAACGAAGAAATATACTTCCAATCAACTAATTCACACTGTCATTGAAACAGAAGGGATCTATTAATCTGTTGCCATACATGACACTAACCAAGATACATATTACAAATATGAGTCAGTGGCCGAACCAGCAAAGCGAGAAGGGGGGGGGGGGGGGGGCTGAAAGCGAGCACCACTTGTTGACATTCAACAGAAGAATATTATTGTCTGTCAAAAACAGGGAGCACACAGACTTTCTACGTGGCATCAAAAGATATGGTATTAAGAGTATACACTGTTCAGTGATGAGTATTCAACTTGAGCAAGTGTGTTTATCGGGCAAGATCGGTTGAGTGTAAACATTGGAAAGATCATACATGATGTAAATCAGGTTTGTGTGCCAACAGAAGAATCAACAAGTGCTGATGACTCTGATTGCATACATGACTATTGTGACATGATATTGTGATAAAAACTGAACCATTTTGATTGGATTTATACCTCGAACATACTTTCAACATCACTACCTGTGTAATTCTTAATTTGAATGAGTGAGTTAAGTGTTTAATGTTTATCTTGGCAATATTTCAGCAATATTGCCAGGGGAATTTTAAATTTGAATAATAATTGAGTTGCTGATTTAGATGGCATGGACAATCTTTCAGCCATATGTAATCTGCAAGGTGTGCCCATCGAGGGAGAAGCCATTTCTTAAAGAAGGAAAAGTGAAAGCAAAAGATCCTCATTTTGGTCACATTGTACGACAAGCATCATGCTTCAGTGGTCCTATTCTTAATGCCACTGCTGAAAAGCGCTCCAGGTTTGAAAAATAAAGAATTGACAATTTTACATTTAATGTTTCAATTTTTTCACATTTATGAACGTGCAAGTCTGGTACAGCTAAATTACTCTTATACACAAATCACCTTGGCCCTGTTTCACAAAGCGACCTTAGCACTAAACCCTTAAGATCAACTTTTTATACCAAGTTTTAACCATTATTACAGTTGACAAAACAACTTAAAGCTGTACCACATGTCCTAAAATCACTGTGGACAAATGATTGTCACGTTGGTTTTAAAATTAACCGAGCCGCTAAGATTGATCTTAACTGGTAGTTCTCATTTCGATCAAAATTACATCTTCATCCTTACTTATGTAACCTAGCTACAATCACAAAACATTGATTTATGACAAAGCAACAAACATACAGCAGCAAAACAATTTTCCACCACAATTACATGACCGTGTATATTTCTCCAGCAGACACCTCCATGTGAGATGATATCCCTCAGTTAACACGGCGACCTCTACAAGTTCTCAACAAGCATGCAAATATACACTAAGTTTGGATTTTCAATATGACTCTCGACCAAATTTCAACTACATGACCCTATTTGGCGGTTCCTCTCTTCGGGCACACAGTCTGTCTACCCAGACGGACAGACAGGTGACAAAACAAGCTGAATGCTGGCTACATGTTCTGCCATGTGTTTCATCACATAGAATCATGCATGTTTCATGCAAAAACATCCTGTAATAAATATTCTTAATGCATGTATTTTGTGCAGAACCTTTTTCGTCAACCAAAATGTGTGTAACCAAATTCAATCAACCATGAAGTTTGGTGAAACTTGGTGCCTTATATTTTGCTAGACTCTTGCTAGTTTAGTTCTCAAATAACACTATTTCTCCGAGAGACACATCTTTTAAAGATGAAATCACAAAGTTCTCAAATAACACTATTTCTCCGAGAGACACATCTTTTAAAGATGAAATCACAAAGATGCACACAAAAAGTTTGATTTCATTTCACGATGTAATTTTTTGCCAGCGTTGTCGAATAAAACCAGCATGAACAGCGTCTATCACAGTGTTATCCAGTGCCCACTGCAAATACATGCATACACAAATACCGTAAATCCTTACCTTAAATGTCAGGTGTATATTCTGTTTTTTTAAAGGCTTTTTGACCAGGTGTTTAATCAAGGCAGGTGTTTATTTTTTTCAGTGAAGTGTTTGAAACACGTTTTCGGGGGTACACACCTACTTCAGTGAAGTGTTTGAAACACGTTTTTGGGGGTACACACTTAAGTCATTATCAGTTGTTATCTTTTTTCCTTTCCTTTTTTTTTTTACCCGGTGTTTAATCAAAGCAGGCGTTTAAATAAGGATTTATGGTATACACATCTTAAGAGTTGGGATTTAAATACACATCAATTTCATCACCAAAATCACAACAACAGGACACAACACAAACATTGATTCAAACCACTGAGACGGCAAACACTTGACCCACTGTCACCTTCAACAAGTCGGTCAAGTCGCCCTGCAGGGACCAACAAGCAAGAAAACTTTATGCTAGTGTTCGGAATGTGACAAAACAACATCCACATTTGGAATAATCTTGTAAACATAATTTCTCTGTCAAACGTCCTAATCTAATTCACCTTTTTAAAATGAAACAAGTTGGAATCAAACAACTTATACAAAACAAAGAGAGCCGATATAACGTGCATCAATACTTTACTGTACAGTGTTTTAATATATACAAATGTACAAACTCAGAGATAATAGGTCAAGGAAAAACTATCTAAGGAACAGAAACTAACAAACTTTCTTTTATAACATGGCTTTCTGCAATCTTTCAGCTGTATATATAACAGTCTTTCTGGGTTTTATATTTCAAGTTCAAAAATGAATTATATTTGATTTAACATTATTTCAACCATATGAATAAAAGTGAAGGGTCCATTTCAGGTTACATAAGAGTTGTTGTTGAGGAGATGTTTCATATGGCACCAAAGAGCCGAGTTGAGTTGAAAGATGTTTCATGTTGTAAGTACAATATTTCAGCCATAACACAATGTGATGCTAACACTGGATGCAAGCTTTTGGTGTATGCGGCTCACTGATTGGTCAAAACAATGACCTTGAGACGATCATTTCTCATGGGAGTGAATCCAGGGTATGATGGAGGCCAATGGCTGAGTCATAAATACACTTGAGTTCCAGGATGTATATTGCACTCAAGCATAAACAACCATACAATTATCAAAGTCAATTCTTGACGGTAGCCTTGTTAGAATAAGTTATGTTGTACGACATGTGACCATCCCAACTACTAGTATCCAAATTCCAGCTGAACTTGCACAGAAGCTGCAAAATTGTTTGGTAGGAAGAATGGCGTGCCAAGTTTAGGAAGGTGCACATACATGCAATTTATGTGACTTAACGCTCTGCTGCACTGGGTTAATCTACTGCACGCATTATGGGATGTAGGCTGGAGGAGATGAATGAATGCATGATTATGTGCAAAAAAGCATAACTTATAATTACCTTTAGCAACTACAAACATTATAATTAATTAAGAAATCGGAACATGTCGATATTCAGTAAACATGGCAAAACTTCACTGGCAAGCCATGGAAACATAACCTGCCATCCCTCTTTCTGCAGTTGCACACTCCAGGTGGATGGTGTCATGCATATTCAGTGAGGTCACGGCACAGGTTCTGACTCAACTTACATTTGGATACCAGTAGAATTTAATATACCGCAAAGTATCGAACAAAGTAAGTGAGGTGGAAGCAAAGACCCCAAAAACCTACAACAAACTTTAACGTCCCTTGATATTTTGTGTGGATATCATGATGTGACAAACTACACTCAAAGCCTTATGCTATGCAAACATAGTCCCTTGTGGTTTGTAGAAATTGATGAAATTTTAGGCATTCTCAGAGCTATGGGTACTTCAACAAGACAATAAGGGGGTATTTGTTGGACTCAATGAGGCTATGCATTAAGAACATGCTGATGCTAGACATGTGCTTGATCCCAATTCTAATATCATGCACTAAATCTACAACATCTTATAATATTAATACTCGATCATCATTAAATATATGGATGTAAATAATTTTCTCATTTATCTGAATTCCAAATCATCACCAGGTCAGAAATTCTTCTAAAAATCTAACCTGACATAATTATTTGATGATAAATAAGAATTTCTTGATTCTGATTATGAAATAAAATTCATCAAGGACAACCACAAAATTGAAGTGGGATGTCAAGGTTTGACTGCTCTATGTTTCACTGAGTGTATGAATGGTTTGGGATTTAACATTACTTTCAGCAATCTTTCAGCTATATCACAATCACGTCGGTGCCGGGGTTAAATCTGCAAGAGAAATCATTGCTGGGTAAGCGCTCGACCGCTGTGGTTTTTTTCAAACCATCAAGAACGGTGAGTTTTCACAATTAAATTTCAGCTATAGCCAGGACGTCACAGAGATTAAATGATTAAATGCGTGCAACCAACCGACATCAGTGATTGTGAACTACACATACTTTTTAACTAATGCCACGCTTTTATTGCAGCAGATGATGACATTTAAATGAGATCTAACCACACAACACAGAACTAACCATGAACCTATTTTTCACTCCTAATCCCCAAACAAAATCTTGCATATCTTTCCCAGACCAAGAAGAAATTAATCACTGGTAACCCACGGTCGCCCTTTTACCACTCTCTGGTAACCCACGGTCGCACTTTTACCACTTTCTGGTAACCTAAGGTTGCACTTTTACCAGTCTCTGGTAACCCACGGTCGCACTTTTATCACTCTCTGGTTACGGACGCACTTTTATCACTCTCTGGTGCGTCATAATGAGTTGATTTGCGTTGAACTCATTCATATGCATGACTTTGTGTGACCTATTGATGAAAATCACTCTTAGTAAATTCGACATTGTTGCTGAGAGTGTCCTCAATTTCATTGGTTGGTTGTGAAACCACACATCTGTGGTGCAACCAATCAATATAGGCAGTGTAGACACACATCCCGGCACCACACGTCTCATTGTGACTCACGGAAATGGAACAGACAGAACGACAGTCCGTGGGTTACCGATGATGGAGGAAACTCATCCTCGAAATCCAGGGCATAATGACTCAAAATCCAAAGTATAATGATACCGCGAACGGTAAAATACCTAAGAATCACTCCTATTCATGACAATCATCTTGAGGTGGACGTTTTGACTAATCAGTGAAGCTTCCATAGTGAAAGCTTGCGTCCAATCATGTGGCGTGTCTCTCCGTACACTCGAAGAAGTAAAGACATTATGTGTTTAAATTTAACAAGAGTTACTTCTCGTGCAGTGAATGGGACATTTCATTGATTGTCTATATTTAGCAGATTTGGACTTCCATACACACAAAACGACTATCGTGAAAAGGAGTACATCCAGGGTGTATTCCGGACCGTTGATGGAGTCTCCTATCTACCCCAATCCATTCTCAAATTTAGGGTACATGTATATGACTCCCCTAACGGCACCCTCAGATGGCCTGGATGCACTTTTATTCACGATAATCGTTTTGTGTATATGGCAAGTTCAAATCTACTAAATATAGACAACCAAAGAAATATCGTATTAATTGCATGAGACGAATTAGCAAGAAAAGTAACTGTTGATAAATTTAAACACATAACGTCTTTACTTCGCCGAGTGTTAGGACAGACGCGCCACATGATTGGACGTAAGCTTTCGTTGTGGAAACCTCACCAATTGGTCAAAACACCGACCTCGCGACGATTGTTGTGCATCCAGAGCATCTGAGGAAGCCATTCGCGGAGTCATATATGCCCTGGATATCGAAGATGACGCCGGTCGTGTATACTTGGATATTGAGATCACACGCTCCGACAGAAATGTTGATACAGAACAGGTGATATATCATAGACACACTTGACCCCCGCCACACATACACCCACTCAACAACAGCGCTACTCAACTACACGAGACCATAAATCCAAGTATCACACGAACACTTGTTCTTGTGGGCGGAATGTAGACTTTTGTCAAGACCCTGAGGCATAGAAAACTGAACATTTCACTCTACCATAGCCATCTCTGCTTAGGAATAATTATTTGACTCCGATATTACATATATAAATTTAGGAAACTTTATACAGCCTTAGGGTCTTGACAGAAGTCTAGGGTTCACCCCTGTGGTGTCACCTTCACCAAGTGGTTGTGCTTGCTCCTGAGAACAACAGGGATATGCAGACCGTGTGGAATAAACAATTATGGAAGAGCACTTCCCTCCAGGTACCCTTTATACAACTGGATGAGCTGATGCAATTATGAAGGCAAATTTATTGCTGAAACCAAGTGCAGACACCAAGGATCACTAGCAGTGATACCACACACTAAATTCTGTCTTAATTAACTATGGAGTGTTTCTATAACCTGTTTTAATTGGATACTTATTCTTTAAAGTCTGGTGATTTATAACGTGCGTGTCAATTAGCTCTCTGTATAGCCACACTTAATTACAAATATCTCGAGTGAATCAGACTCTGTGGTTTGAAGTGGTTCTCTCATCGAGTGAGGAGAAATGGATTTGTACTCCTACGCTTCATAGACTGATGTTCTAGCTACTTTTAAGTGCTTCCAGCCATTATGAAACACCAACTGTGGTTGAAAATTATTTTTGATAGACATGCTTGAAGATGTCAGCTCAGCAACTTTCTAGTTTTCATCATCTTTTCCACTGAAACATAATCCTGAAGTGATATACCTCCCTTCTCCCAGCCAACGGGAATAGCAGTTTGGGAAGAGTTATGTCCCTTTACCCACATCTGTTCAGATGGTTTAGCATCTATTTTTTCATGATTGTGTTTCAAATGTTTTCCCTGACAGCTTGTTATTTTTGGTTTATGCAGATATGTACATATTATTCTGTGTACATTTTCCTTACAGCCACAAAAAGACTGAATAGACAAAATCTGCACATGATTGTAGAATTTGACCCCAGTCTTCACAAATGTTTTTGGTCACCCTGAAGACATTCGGTCCTGCATGGTTAAAATTTGTGTCCGACCGGAAGGCAATTCTCAGGAACAAATATTGATACAGCACTAAACTTTTAACGGTAGAGATAGAGGTAGTAGTTTACCAGAGCCTAGAGAATTCAAATTTTCCTTTCACGATTATTGTATCAAAACGAGTGGTGAATAATTAAAGTTGTATCAAACATCAACGAGTATGTCATGATATTTACTTGACCCAGAGCACTGGACATTCTGACCAACATACTGAGACATTTTGTCGACCCGGAGGCAATTTTACCGAATTTTTCCGTCCGTCAGACGTTATTCACAAAGTTTGTAAGCCATGTGTGAATGAATTCAATTTTGGAACAAAATAGGTTGTCCCCATGCTCAATCAGTAGATCATAAGACGAAGATGAAGTTAAATCTAATGCTGACGAATTTAGGGTACTTTGTCAGCAACCACCTAGACTAACATTTAGTCCCAGAAATAATAATCTACAAAAATATTAAAATACTAAAACCGGAAAAGGAGCCCAGAGATATTCATATCTAAAGCTGAGAAATCCTAGACTTGCTAAAATTCTAGACTTGGGCAGGCTCCATTATCTTTGTATGCTTTAGGGTCTGGGCGACAGACCACCCCCACCCTTCCAAGTCAAATACATGGCATACTGACTGATTTAAGTGGGAGACTCCTTATTTTCACCCGTATCTCCCTCTCCCGGTCATTGAACTAAATCTCCTGATGTTTTGGTCAAATTGTTTAAAATTTTTCTTGAAGATGTCTATGGTATATATATAACAGTTTCAAAACCTCCACCTTTTGGAACCCAAATCTCACCCTTTTTCAAGTTGGATCTCCCCCTTCGGCAGGTATGGGTTATGCCATGTATGAAGGCAAGGCATAGGAAACTTAATCGTATTCTGTGATGCTGCTATTACAGTGTTGCCGTTTAACAAAACACACCAGTCCTAGACAGAAAAAAAAATGTGTGGACTGGTAAAACTGAAGCTGATCAGTCCCAGGGACCAGCCGATTCCATACTGATAAGTCACACATTTTACTGCACACGGTTACATCAGAGACGTTACAAACGAACAACTAAACAATTTGCATGTTTTGAGATGTGAAGGGTGTTATTTCTTAATTCCTTGTCTATTTTTAGCAATCGTCTGTCCTACGTTATTCACAAAGTCTGAATGTGATATGTAGTTTATATTTTATTTATATTTTGGTAATTTTTCCATGACAAGCAGTATGTACCAGTACTGATTTTTCACAGTGAGGAGTACAGTAATGTATAAAGGAGTACAGAGTGCGTAAACATAAACAAAAACAATTGAAAACAGTTTTCAGTATTTGATTGTGATGGAATGGCATGTAGGATGTCAATTGGCTGAAGTTTGAAGTTTTTAGAGTTGCTGCAGTTTTTCCTACCGCTATGAACAAACAGTCATTAGACTCTAGCTCAGGTCCGATCAGACAAGAATGGTTACTTTCTTTGATTTCAGAGAAGCTTTATGCTTTATCTTTAGTCTGTTGAGAGTGCTGATGAAACGTTCACTTGTCTTGCATATCATGTACACATACAATTTCACAAATTTTGCACACAGTGTCACAAATGTCATGCCGGTTATAGTCGGTGAACCCATTGAATGTCACGACAGTGAAGAACTCATTGAATGTCACGACAGTGAAGAACTCATTGAATGTCGGGCTATGGCTGGTGAAACCATTGAATGTCATGACGGGTTATGGTCAGAGAACCCATTGAATGTCATGACAGATTATGGTCAGAGAACCCATTGAATGTTATGACAGATTATGGTCAGAGAACCCATTGAATGTCATGACAGATTATGGTCAGAGAACCCATTGAATGTCATGACAG
>JAUELE010223561.1:0-21620 GCA_031471655.1 Diodora aspera | reverse complement strand
TAGGATTTCAACGAGTGTAATTTGATTGACATCATATCGTTGATAAAACTTCCTAATCTTGAAGGGATATCTCTTGCTTATCCAAAGCAATTGTGAATTTATTCAGTAGTCTCTCAAAATCTTAATTTCGTTTCTTTTGCCCGGCAGTATAGATTGGCGTACCTGCATCTTTGATCATGTTCCTCTAACTGGACGTCATATGGAGACAAATATCAAACAAACAAGAAGCAGGTTGTACGAGTTTGTGATGCTGTTCCTTGAAAGCCGTCTGAAAATGATTTCATATACAGATTTGAGTTGCGATGTTTTACATTGCAGGGGCAATATTTCAGCCATAGCAACGCGATATAAAGTTACACAAAGTGAAATTACAGTCCATAAAAGAGACGGATAGAAAAAGACGTGGAAGCAAACTATCCCCATTTTAGTTGCCGTGTATGACACACATTGGGTTACTGAGACCCTATTCTAAGTAACGCGTCACTCCCACGTGGTTTATATATAGACATTTATGAATTAACCCCACACTCTCTGACAACTATTTACAGGGTAGGGCTATGATTCTTATCTATCCCAGTTACTAGAATTAGTCTTGATACAGTCTTGATCGTTGACCGTCAAAACTGAATTAAACTAAACCTCAATATAAAGCCAATTATTAGCTGTTATCAACCTTTAAAGCACAAAATCTGGTATTTGAAAGAGTACTTCCTAAATATATACATTCTTGACGTCGGCCGTGTTCCGTGCATGCATGCAATGCACTTCATCGACAAGTTTATTTGTTCAACAAGGAATTGGTTTCTGAATTCTCTAAGATAATACAGGACGGTTCTGCAGGTGCCCTATTTCCCCTTAACCACGTGGTCCTGCAACAGGTGTAGACGCTCCACGTGCAGCGGGTGCTCTTGAATCGTGTAAGTGCCGCTCAAACACGGGCAAGAACCACTGCTGCACGTGCAGGTGGTGAGACGTGTCAACTTCTGACATATAAACAAAGCAACAAAGCAACATTTTCCTCTTTAGAGTGATGCAACTTTCCGAACACCTCTCTGTGTCTATACCAATAATGTAGATAGATAATGCAAAGTCTATGTATCATGATAGCTACATGTAAGTTACAAGCAGTAACGTCACAAGATGCTGAAGGTGTGGGGGTGCGGACCTCACCAGTTGACAACATCAGAGGGATGACACTGTCTCAAAATAAGGGTTTAAAGGTGAAATTTTAAGCCAAGTATAAGCTTATGGAGCCGGATTAATATTGGAGGGAGATTCACATTTCACAAGTTTTACTAAATATTTCACACTTTAAATTACCCACATTAAGGGAATCCAGGGGAAACGTAGGGGTGACACCATGAGTTGTCGCACCAGGTGACGACAAGTCTAGTGACGTCACTGTCACAAGTACGCCTGCATATTTATCATTTTATAGTCTGTCTCACAGACGCTGAATAACTAATTTTATCCAATGCCAGGCTACTACTGTGAACCCACGCCCTTCAGTTTAGCAAGTCTAGATAAAACCAAATCCAGCCGCTCTGGAATTCAGCTTGTCTCTGGGCTGATTTAGAATTTTATAAAAATAATTACAGTTTACAATAGTATATTAAAATATTACATAATAACATTCCAGAGACTAATAATTAGTCTTATAATTTTACTGTATAAGGATATACACAGTTGGTGTTTATACGCGACTCGTTACGTGTCCTGTAGAACAGTTCATGCCAATTTTTAAATTCAAATACACCATCAACTCGCACTCAACAGAGAAATAATCCTAACTGCGCATGCGCAAGGATAGTGATGCTGAAAGCAAAACACTGGTGTGCGCCATTGAACTTGTTTGTCCGCTAACGTTGAACCACTTTGATATTTTCTTTCATAAAAATCTAATTGCTGCAAAGATCGTATGTTTTTATGTTAGTACATTTTCTGCAAGTTCGGGCGTTGTACAAGCAAAAAAAAAAGACTGTAGATCTCACGGAGTTAGCAAATCTGCGCATGTCTTGCACGTGCCGGTCACACTTGACTGGGATAATTACTTGCTAGATGAAACACGTGGCCCGCCGACCAGAACACGGATTGATTTAACATGACGGAACTGTTTTCCAGGAGTTTGTGAGAATTTGGGCACTTTTCCAGCGTCACTCAAACTTTGTGTATATATATGTGTTGTGGATGTGTACAACTAATTTTTGTTGGATAAGACTTCGTACATATACTCAGCAATATTAAAAACTTGACAGTTAGATAACAAACATAAAAGAATTACCTGTAAGGTAACACTTCGTATGTAAATATAACAGGAGCGGTACAACATATTTTGGGGGGTGACATTGTGAAAGATTGTGAAACGTGAGTCAGTACTTTACATGTACATGCAAGAAAAAAGATGACATGCCATCAAATTTACAAAACATAATAATAGGATTATACCTCTTCTTTAGACTAACATTAAGTCAAGGAAATAAGCTTAATCGACAACATTATGGTAATAATACCAACAACAAATACAATCAGATAAGGAGCCCAGAGATATTCCTAACGAAAGCCACCAATAACATGGGGTTTGATCATTATATATCCGGGCTTGAGTGTTTGACACTAAACTTGATACTAGTACTAGTCCATGAAATTTGTATGTTCCTTCAAGAGGCTGACATGTACGGACAGCGAATTCATATGTGGAATCGCCTGACCGAGACTTGAATATGTTGAGTTTGACTGACATACGGGTCCAGATCTAGATTGATTGGGTGGGTGGTTGGTTGGGTTCGGTTGGGTGCGGTAGGGTTGGGAGGGAGGGAGGGAGGGAGAGAGGTTGGGTTTGGGGGGGGGGGGGAGTTGGTTGGTTTGGTTGGCTGACTGACTGGCTGGTTGTTTGTTTGTTTGTTCATTCATCCATTCATTGCACCCGAATCTGTTCACACTAAATGATCTCAAGGTAGTCTTATGACTCGGGATCGAGTTCATAACTAACCAAGTTATTCAAATACTTCCTGGCATAGTAAATTTGAATCCAAAGTAAAGTCGTCTATAAATTTGTGACCCTAAATAGCTGACGTAGTGAACTCGGAAATAATGATCGAAATACCGCAGATAACTGTCGTCAAAAGTCTTCACCCATATATGATGACTGTTACGATACTAAAGTGGCCCGCTTTGAAAGAACATGAGCTGACACAGAAGTAGAAATCAACACCACCATCTCTCTCCCTCTCTCTCTCTCTCTCTCTCTCGGCCTTAGTCCTAAGGGATTTTTAATACAAATATGACAATGAGAAGCTCATCCACAGTAATCTAGACTGTATTTTCATTATGTAACATGCTGGACACTCTATACATCCACAATAATCTAGACTGTATTTTCATTATGTAACATGCTGGACACTCTATACATCCACAGTAATCTAGACTGTATTTTCATGATGTAACATGCTGGACACTCTATACATCCACTATGTGGAAAGGAGACTGAACCACAGTCAGAGATCCGAGGCAAACGTAGGCAGTCCCAGTGAACTTGACAGCAACACCTAAAATAATGAAACTTTGTGGTGTTTCAGAACAATTTTTGTAGGCTTCACGTTTATAATCTGCCATCTGTCACTGTAAATTTGATATTAAAATCTACTCTGGACGGTAAACCAAGTATTTTGTGATGAATTCACTTTTTAAACGTCCCTGGTAATTGCTGTAAGCGTCTTTGAAGATTTCCTTCTTCCACGTATTGTGTAAAACATGGCTCCATTCCAATGCTATCTCATAAAACCTGTCATTCTTCATCCAGCGAACTGCACAAAACTCTTGACAGCACATTTCTTCTGCGCAAACGTCGCAGAAGCATGCGCCATTAATGAAAGAATCTATGGTCACATCAGCACCTGACTGGGTTTTGTCTTAGTTGGGCGTATAAACATGCAAGATAAAAGAAACCTTGAAGAACATTCACACACGATCTGAAAGCGTTATTCGCTCTGGCGCAGTTTAAACTAGCGAGTTGGACAGAGAAAGAACTTGTTGATTGACTGAAAATAGTTCTTGACGAACAGAACGGGTGTCTTTACTCCTGTATCGCGGCATTTGTAGACAGGAAAATGCATGGTACAAAAACACAGCCTGTCAGGAATGACACCTTTATTGGTATGCTTTGATCTGCATAGATGGCATGGCATAGGTGGCGCTGCAAGATGACATTGGAGGCATCTTGATATGACGTACCTTTCTCTACTAGGTGGCACAAACATAGGCTTATGGGCACCCCCAGTTGAAAAACGACCCCGAAAAATGACCCCCTGGTAAAACCGAAAAGTTTGAAGAGTATAAACGACAAAAAACGTTGACATTATACGCCTATGACATGGTAATGAGGTATACATATGGCCCAACTACTGAGGTCAGCGTAGGCTTTTTGTCAAGTCCCTAAGTCAAGGCATAGAAAACTGTACATCTGACTCCGCCATAGCTATCTCAGACTAACATTTTGTCCCAGAAATAAACTTAATCTACAAAATTAGGTTCATAATACCGAAACAAAAGTAATAAAATCAGAAAAGGAGCCCAGCGATATTCCTAATCCCTAGAGTTGAGAATTGTTAGACTTGCTACATATCTAGACTTGGGCATGCTCCATATTCTGTGTGTGCACTAGGGTCTGGGAGACAGACTGTATAGCCATCTCTTATTTGCCCTGCCTCAGGCACAGTTACGAAAGGCAATATAGTCCCAGGAATAATAACCTCTGATTTTACATATATTTAAGGAACTTTACAGCCTTAGGGTCTTGACAAAAGTCTAGAGTTACCGTTTTGCTACACATGGATCGCACTAGGATGACCTATTTGAAATGCATTTAATATTGCGTGAAGATGCCTATTTACAGTCTGTTTGTGGCATGAGAGTACATGTAGATTGTTTAAACACGAAATGTCACTTTGTCACTTAACTCTCATATTTGGCTTCGCTTATGCCCTCATAAAGTAGAGTATGGCGTCAGTATCTTTCTGTGAATGGACCCCGTTGGTCTTCCGGAGAGTAAAGTGCTACCCCTTAGATAGACTAGGGTCCAAGTATTTCGATTTTTGTCGTACAAGGCGACTCAATTTCGGCATTTTTTGCTTTCACTCTTCCTTCTGGGGATCCGTTTTCAAAACTATCTCTTCCCTCGGTGTACATCGTGAACTTCACGTTGTGTTATGGCTGCAATATTGCTCTTGCAAGGTAAAACATAATTTCAACTCAACTCTGTGAATGGCGAGTAAACAATGAGATGCAGAACATTGGTTGAGTTGCTAGTGACACCCTTCGTTCTCTTACCTTACCATCGTATGAATGTAATATTTATGTTCAAATGCAACTTACCAAACCGATATAACTCTCTGCCCTGACGCACAAAACGCTCTTAAATGGGGCTGACTTGGTTCTTTTTTGGGTACCGTGTGAAAAGCTATTAGCATACATGGTCATCTAGCGACACGTGCTAACTAGCGGATTTCTGCTCTGCTATATGTAAATTCCAAAACGTGACAAAGTTTTCTGTACCATTTTTCAGTAGACTGAAAAATAGTCTATGAAATATAAAACAAAATCAATTTTATTTGTAAAAGAATTCTCAATTTTCACTTTCTTACGATTATGTTCACTTTATAATTAAGTTGATTCCATTTAAACTTGCTTAAATAACTAGACTGTATACTAGACTCTTTGACAAATTATGTAATTAAATTCCACATTCATGCAGCAGGACCAAGTTTTCTACTGTTTATGTATACATAATGAAATCACAAAGTACTGGATTTCTGCCGCTTCGTTAGCCCGCTTAAGTTTCAGTCATTAGACGTATTGCAGTGTCCGAAATTTATACAATGTTTTGAATCTTACTGGCTGGAACCCCGACTGGACAGCGCTGTTCTCCAGCTGATATAATCAGTAATCTATTGAAGGCAACACAGTCTATCTTGTACCTGTCAAGCACCGACAGTAGCCGCAGCTTCTCATTGGATAATTTGATAACAGCCAGTTTGATAAAACGCTCTGATTGGTTAATTAACATTCGGGCACCTGTCCATTAAAATATGATTTAAACATATACATGCTATAAGTGGTGTTTCCTTGATTGAGGAAGTATAATGGACTGACCTGTTTATAGAAATGGGTCGATGTTCTTCACGATAGATGCGGTCTGGAGAGGTATAGTGTTTCTTCTCGTTGTCAGTACTACTACAACAGTCTACACATTGCGTAAATAGTAATGATATAATAAAATACTGTGGGGTTAAAGAGTGAGTGATTCAGTGAGTAAGTGGATGAGTTAATGAGTTTGTGGGTGAGAGAGGAATAAGTGAGTAGGTAGCGTGTGAGTTGGAGTAGAAGTGAGTCACAATGTACAGGGGCGGGTCCAAGATTTGTGTAAAGGTGGGGGGCACAACATAGGTCATGAAAGATATCATGATCTAGAGAGGTCCGGAAAATTTTGAAAAATTAACGTGCAAAATGGTGCAATTTCAGCCCATTTCACGATTGTCATAATATTTCTGGGGTTAACTTGATGTTAGCATAGCAAAGCAATCTTGGATCCGGGCCTGATATACACATTTTTC
Source organism: Diodora aspera (assembly GCA_031471655.1). Taxonomy (NCBI): domain Eukaryota; kingdom Metazoa; phylum Mollusca; class Gastropoda; order Lepetellida; family Fissurellidae; genus Diodora; species Diodora aspera. Next base: position 15,012 of record JAUELE010223561.1, on the reverse strand, counting down.
ATATTTCATCATGCATTTGCACTCGGACCGAAGATAATTAATTACTTTAAAGTGCTCAGTGTTTCTAAAACTTCAGTCGATCATGTACCCCTCGAAATTCTGCATTGTCAAACATGTACCCCTTGTAAGGAAACTGCAGGGGGTAGGCAGCTTAGTCATTAGGATTAAGTTGGCTACTCCCTGCAAATCTTTTCACGTACCCCTAGGGGGAGGTCTTCCCCATTTCGGGAACCTCTTTAGACGGATATTTTTTAAAACAATCACGAAACTGACTCTAGTAGATCTGATTAATCTACTTGAGAATTGCTGTAGTTTCCGTGGAAGTATGATCACTACGTTCTTTGTCTATTACACACAGATCTGTCGAATGTGCAATGAAATAATTGCTTGGCGAGGTATGAACTAATAAGATCATGGCAGTAGAGAATCGAAATGTCTCAGACAGACTCAGAGCTCTTTACAGTCCATGTTCTTTGAAATAAATACAAATTAAAAAATATATACTGTTGTTCCACAGAAAATAAATAAATAAATAATTACATGAATAAATAGATAAATAAATAAATACTGTTGTTCGACAGAAAATAAATGAATAAATAAATAAATAATGTTGATCCACAGAAAATAAATAAATAAATAAATACTGTTTTTCCACAGAAAAAAACAAAGAAACAAACACTAAGAAACAATAAATAAAGAAATAAATAAATAAATAAAGAAATACTGTTGTTCCACAGAAAATAAATAAATAAATAAATAGATAGATAGATAGATAGATAGATAGATAGATAGATAGATAGATAGATAGATAGATAGATAGTGTTGATCCACAGGGAAAAAAAATAAATAAATACTGTTGTTCCACAGAAAACAAACAAAGAAACAAACTAAGAAATAAATAAATAACTAAATAAATCAATAAATAAATCAATAAATCAATCAATCAAGGCTCACAAGTCGGAACCTCATGATCAGAGCTGCTTTAAAGTTACCAGATTTAATTAAGGTGTAGTTTCAGACGTAGCAATGTAGAAAGTGTTTAAACTTTGACATGTTTTGCGAAGACTATTTATCTTGGTCAGTTTCAGGCGTGGAAACAAAAGTTCTGTCATCCGTCAGTCAAACATGATTTGTCCTTTCCCCAATGTAATTAACCCCTTGACCGCTAAGATACAAAATTTACAACTAGTTCTGTAAACAAACCTATTCAGCATAAGTCAAGTTAATTTGGTAGCGACTTGGTCTCAATTTACCAACCTGACACAAGATAATATTTGGCTGCAACTGCTTCCATTCACTCTATCAGTGGGGCGACGTCTGTCGATGTTACAATGTGGACAACCTGTCACGTTGTATCCTTCTCCTATTGGGGATCATTGCAGAAACTATTCGTCTCAAAATTACTGGTCGGAAAAAATAAATACACCGAAAGTTTCAATTTTGATAATTGTAGAAATTTAGAAGAAATAATCTGATGGCCGAAATGAATACTTATAAAGAAAAACCTGAATCTTCAAAATAGAGGTGAACTATTAAAACATCAGTATAGCTAACCTGGTGATATAAATTGATTATACAGTTTTGAGACGGCCCCTCCTATCTGTGGCGGTCTGGGCCTGTCAAGGTGCGTGTCTCAGTCCCCTATTATTGTACTTAAATTTATGTCTCATTAAACCCCGCTGTTAATTGTCTGCGGCCTGGCTAAAGTATACACGGTATTGGCTATACAAATGTATCTATTTGTTTGGGAATCTGACAGCCACGTGAGGAGGTGACCACCGGTCAGCCAGTGGTCAGATTGATAATGGTTATCGGCCACAAGACGACAGTGCTTGTTAGAAAGAAATTTACTGCAATTTCACTCAGTTTGAGAAATTTATTGAACTGGTTGTCTGATGGTGAAGCTTGATTTTAGTGCGGCTCGGATGTCATCCGGGTGACACTGAGCCGTTGTGAGACACTCCAAAACATATAAAAATATAACGGTGTGATTTAATCTTTTCAATTGTGTCAATTGTTTGGTCAACATTTGTGACTTTAAGATTACAAAGTCCTTGACGATATTAAAAATACAATAATAAAAAAACAACCGCATACCATAAAAGCGCGTAGTCATACTTCACAACGCGACTTGTCAAAATTCCAATTGCGAAAGTGGGTCACGAGCACGAGTCAGGTATTTTATTTTTAAAATAGTCTGTGAACCTTATTAACAGGTTGCTGAACAATCTCAGTGAGTGATATTCAAGAGTTTTGTGGTATAAGAACACAGGTAGCCTTTGGCATACACTTCTTGAATTTTGTGAAGCGAATTTTGAAACCTTGGTAAAGTGCAAGTGTCATCCACTAATAGATAGATTTTCTTTATTTCCTCCAAGTTCTGAAGATACAATGTATTAATTATGTAAACATAGGTTTTGTTAACAATATAGGCAATACGTTGTACAGAGGTATTGTTCCTCTTGAATTCAATTGAACACCCTTGCTGTAGTCTTTCAAGCAATGGTACTGAAGTGAAAGGGTTCAGTACTGTTCAGTTGTTATAAACTATGTTCAGTGTCTGACCTGTGGTGACGCAATGAAACATTCAGTGACGGTTTAGAAAGTGACCAAACAAAACATACTTTGTATTTATTCAGTATTACTCAAGATAAAACATGTAATGTTGGATGACAAAATGGTATATTTTGGATTGTGTTGAAAAATACTACTTCAACAACTTATATGCGACATTAAACTTGCTTGCCCTCCGCACCTTTTTCGTTAAGTGAAAGCAGCTTTTGAGTACGAGGAGGGTATCTAGTGTATAGTGGCATGGCTGAATACAGCACCTTAATGATATGGGGTGAAAAACGATCAGGAAATTGCTTTAGAAATCACTTTACCTTCGTCGCTGAAAACGCGTCATTTCTGTGTCTAACTTGCCTCTTATATTTTTATTCTTTTAATTTTTATCTACATCTATATCTACATCTGAAACTTACACGGAAGTACATGTACTTTTTAATCATTTCTCTAATGTCCATTTCGTGCAAGAGCAGCTTTAAATTCGGAAACTGAGCAGTAATTCGAAAAAAAGTTACAAGAAAGGCTAGTTCCTTCAAAGTTCGCTGGTAGAAATCCCATGCCTTAAACCCGAATAATAATGGGAATTTTAGGTTCTAAAATGGATCATTTGCACTAATGTCACGTAAACGTATATAAAATCAAAGGCATTTTTTGTCAGAATAATATGTAGTTAGGGAAATGATACAAATGGAACGTAAGAGCAGTATAGAATACAAAATGCATCGCATGCCTTGAACATCGTCGACAGAATCGAAAACGAGATCCGACTGATGTTAAGATATAGAAACAGTATCAAATCCTTGGTTAAATACCAGTTAGTCGTTAGGAAAAGTGTATCAGATGTGTCTGGGTGGACAGCAGTGAACACGTGACATTCTACGAGTTCCCAGGCGGCTCGAGTCTGTCAGGTTAATGCTACTGACCAAGATGACCACGGGTGTTTGGGGTACAACAGGTGCGCTCCCCGAACTTTGTGAGCCGGACACTGACCAGGGAGTGCCCCGGGGTGAAGAGGTGCAAACGTACATCTGTATGCATTAAAGACATCAGTCGAGAGGCAAATAATACTTAGAGAGAATAGGGGGTGCGGATGAAGGATAAAGAGACGTTCTAAATGAGCACTAACGTGGCCATGACACTACAGCAAGCGTATACACTCTGGTGAAAGAAAGACAGACTACAAAGTAGTCTATGAAATTCTTTAATTTTATTTTTCTTGTAGATACTAGCTTTAACAGTTAAGAATTTCATGATATAGAGTTTTGAGGAACCAATTTCTGGTTGCTTGTGAAACTCGAACTTTTTAAATTATAAGACTAGCGCTTTATTAGACGTTTGCCAAGACCGTATGGCTGTAAATTTAAAGTTCCTAAAATATATGTAAAATCCGAGCAGGTTATTATGTCTGTGACTATATGTCCCAGCTGTGCCAGGGCCAAGCAGAGATGACTGTGGTAGAATAAGATGTTTAGTTTTATGTGTATTGACTCAGGGTCTTGAAAAAAGTCTACCTGAGACAGGGCCAAGCAGAGATGACTATGGTAGAATAAGATGTTCAGTTTTCTGTGTCTTGTCTCAGGCAGATTGCAGGGCCAAGCAGAGATGACTATGGCAGAGTAAGATTCTCAGTTTTCTGTGTCTTGACTCAGGGTCTTGACAAAAGTCTACCGCTTTACATTCTCTGCTGAAAAAGTGTGGCTGCTATACGGCATCTAGCTTCTCTCTGATATAGTTTTTCTTTAAGCAGCATCTGAAGCTTATATCAAACTAGGACATACTTGTTATAATTTCTCTTACAGGTCTTTGTGATGTGTGGTCATTTTTTTGACTGTCCATATCTTTACCATGTCACAGAAATAGGAGTAATAGAAAGTATTCTCTTGTACAATTACTTACCAGATGTGCATAAGGCAGGACACCTTAAGCCCCTAGATTTTCACAGGCAAAGATGAAGTTCATTTCTTACGCTTTGGGTTACTGTTTTGGCTAAAAAAAGTAAAACGCATTTGCAAACTGACTAAAAGACTAACGAATTAAAGTCAGGCTAACATAATAAACAACACATTAAATAAATAAATAAATAAATAAAAAATAAATAAATAAATAAAAAATAAATAAATAAATAAACACCTATCTAAACTTCTACTTTATGTTGTGCTGCTTGATATTTGGTACTCAGTTATTATAAATCATATTATAGCATGTGTACTCTGTATTTTCTTCCCTATATTACTGTTTGTTCATCTGGCTATTATAACACAATCGTATTGCTGATGGATCGCATGACAGAATGTGAAGGTGGACAAGAAGAGCTTATTTTCTATCTGAGTGATGTTCTAAAGAGGTCGGTCTGGAGACACGGGATACTGCTGATGTGGAGGCAAGAACATAGCCGATGGTATCATGATGTGTCCACCCATATAAACCCGACTGTAAGGTCTGACGTTCTATAAACACGCTCACTTACCGCTTGGGGTGGGACTATTATAGGGACAAAAACCAGCTTCAGAGCCCTTGGCGTCTGCGTATGTCTGACTGGGTCCCACTATGACTATCCCACCAACGTCTTGACCAAGTTGGATCATATGACGCCTGCCTTAATGGTAAACCCTTTGAGGTCTTTCTGTATCCCAGCAACGAGATTCTCCCTGCTGATAAAAGGCAGGTGCCCGCCTTTGTAATGAGCATGTCCGGGTGGATGTCACTGATCCGATGATTTAGTGTTTCCATGACTTCAGTCCATGATGTAGCCTCTTGAAGCGCTGCATTACCTATAACGTACCTCTTGTAATTTTACCTGTATTTCCGTGTAGGAGTGTGAGGATTTAGTTGCGTAGCTCCCAAAAATACCAAGTTTGGGATCATCTGCCAGATGATTGTTGAATATCATCATTCAACGGAGGCATTTGAGAGTTGCACATTTCTTGATACAAGAATCTATACATGTAGAGATTCACTGGTGTCCTCATATCTTTAAAACCATCGATTCTTGGTAAAAATTAGATTCAAATTCCATTAATTAAAAATCACTCTTAATTATGGTTCAGTTACCCAAATCTAATGAATTCCATTAGACACTGTCTTGACGGCCTGGTCCCCATTTTATGAAAACGGTAACGGTCTCCTAAGCAATATCGTAATCCATTTATTAACGTGTTTTATCATATAAATATGCGTGATATCCCTTAGAAAAGCTCATCATATATAAACACGTATTACACGAGTACACATATATGCAAATGAGGTTACCGGAAATGGAACTACTTTCATCCGATCACGTGAACAAATATTTACAAAATGACTTCTTTTGATGTTTCGACGAGAATGTTGTCATTGACAACAAGGGCTCAGGCACCGTTATATCTGTAGTTCTTAGATAGAGGATTTATCACATACAAAAACAATTGTTGGCGCAGTGGTATTTCTCGGGAGGAGTGATCCTTACGATCGAGCCTATTCACATTTTAATGCTCATTTGTTTGTGAATTGACAGAAGCGATCTTTCAAAATTAAGTAATAAAAGACAAATGAGGCGTTATATGATAAATAGAATTCGTCACTCGTGTTTTTGAATATTTCACATGCTAGTACTAGTATTCAAAAACACTCGTTACGAATCCTCTATTTGCGGTTTTATAAAGCCCTCCTAAAGTACACAACGTGTTAAATAAGGCCAACATTTCGATATATTAAACCTGGCCGTATTTTGACGACATCCTAAAGTTACGATGCTTTCATAAATTGGGGGTCTGGTCTTTGGGTGTGACACACAGCTCGAAAACAAGAATAGTTTAATAAATTGGGGGTCTGGTCTTTGGGTGTGACGCACAGCTCGAAAACAAGAATAGTTTTAGTGTTTTCAGCACAATGTCGTTGTATTTTACACGCATTGGGTACATGTGATACATTACGATATAGAACAATGCTTTAGCCATAGTCCACTCATTGCTTCAATATATCATGACGTCATCATGCCCCGTGTTCTTGCATCGAGACGTTGGTTAATACCATATAATCTGTCTCACAGCCTCTAAAGCATTATGTATCCCTGCAGCCATTCTAGTTAAATATGTAGCAAGTCTAGATATGATCAGCTGTTGATTAAGCTTTTTTTCTGGGACTAAAATTTAACGTTAGTCCAGTTTATACCTCTGCATGTAGTTGGTGGTGAAAGGACACTCAGGTTAGATGTCTGTCTGTTCGTAGATCTTTCTTTCCGCCCGTTCACCCGTTTGCCTATATGTAATATGACTGATATTTCTCGAATCAGTAACATGTGACTGCATGAGCATACGAACTGGCAGTTACCTTCACACAATCTGGTTCCAAGGAGGCATGCATGAATCAAACATGTGCATGCGTGTGTAAGGTTGTGGAGAAATCTGGATCCTCGCTGTGATACTGATAGTTCACTTTTCATGTATTTATGTGAAAAAATTCAGACAGAGCAAAAAAGTTCACTCCATATATACTGACGTGCAAAAGAAACGATACCAAGATTTTGAAAGCCTACTGAATAAATTCACAAATGCGTTGGATATGCAAGAGATATCTCTTCAAGATTATGAAGTTTTATCAATGACATGAAGTCAATCAAATCACATGCATTCAACTCCAAGCATCCTTTTGATCAACTGTGACATAAAGACGAAATAACTGAAATCATTGGGTATCCTTTTTATTTGCACATCGGTATAGTTTTAAAGATAAAGTTTAATTATAGCAGTTGCTTTCTCGTTCATTTTGTTGAGGGTAATTTTTATGGCAATTTTATAGCTAAACTAACATTTAGTCCCAGAAAAAGCTTAATCTATAAGAATATTTTTCATAATCTAGACTTGCTACATTTTAAACTAGACTGGTTCCAGGGTATTAACTGCATCAGGGGCTGTAAGATAATTTATGCCATAGCTGATGTGGTGTTTAGGTTCGTTTTAGATATTTTAAATTTTTAATAAATACACTTCTATGGCAGGCGCACTAATAACTAAACGTTAAATCATCCATGGACTTTGAAATACGAATACCCGAAGGTTGGGTGTTGAGTGCCCTCTCAACTAGCAGGTGCCCGTTCACCGGGCTCTCGCAGACAAAGCCCAACATACAGTAGCCCCTTACATCTAAAGTAATCCCTGCCGATTTGCCCCCTCTGTAATTAGGTGAGTGTCCAGAAGAGGGGATTACCTGGCCTACCTGTTTAAATTTAACCTTCGGTTCTAATTGAAGTTCAAGAAGCCAGGGAAACGAGCCCTTGATGGATATGAACGAGGCATTTATTAACACTGGGGTTTGAGATTAGGGCTCTGATTGAGGGCTCTTGACAAATTGATATTGATGGGCGAGTTTAGCGAGAGTCATGAAGATGTCTCTGGCGGAGCTCCGTACTATCTCCGGGCAGGATGTCCGTGTCTGAATGTTCTTAGTTTGTACTAAACTCACTTTATTACTCACTTGACTCAATGACCGGCTGAGAGAAATCGGGAAATTTAAAAGTTATTGCTATTATCAAAGTGTCACAAACGAACTGTGATTTGATGATGTTTTGAGGAAATGAGGACTGTAGCTTTACTTCGAGTTTACTGCGACGATGATAACAGTTCAGAAAACCTTAAAGTTGGATGCGTTGTAAAATTCAGTGGTTTCTTTGGAAAACATAAAACTTATGGAACGATAAATGTATATAAAATGATATACATACCACGAACAATACACGACAAATATAGCATGTTTGTTGGTTTCACAGTCCCTTGAAGAGCCTAATTTTTGGGGGAACCTCTATGCCATAAAATAGAAAAGAATTGCATTCCGAACTTTCCGACAGACTCTTGAAAATATTCGTAAACCTTCGGAAACGTTTCACTTGCAAATAAATGCATTCGGCTTATATTCGGAAAGCATTCGGAGCATTCTTCGATAAACCCTCAGAGAAAGACTATTTGAATGTAGAAACTAAACCCGTCTGCATCTGCCAGTACTAAGGGAATGCGGCGTCATTTAATTAGGCATACACTTTAACAATGAATGATTCACAGGCCTATTTTAGCGTTCGGGAGCACGAATCTAACTTTAAATTCTTCTATCCTTTAAAACACTCTAACAACTGAGAGCGTTTAAAGATTCACTAAGGAATGGACATAGATCCAGGCCAAAATACAGTGAAATCATACACGGCTTCAAGTTACTTTAGATTGCCGAAACTAAATATTTGGCTTAATACTGTTCGCGAAAAATCGACTTTTCCCGTATACTTGTCAAAGAAGGTATGATCCATTTATAGCATAGTTATTTATGATGAGAGCTTTTCTCAGATTTCTAGTCATTTGGAATGGTGACGGTGTTTTTTACGTTTCGGAGCTTTCACATGCAGTACACACCCAGAGGCCTAGAAAATCGCGTTGATCTGTGGCAGGTAGCGATTGTGCGCATGCGTGGACAGGATCCATGGTCTTGTTTTCAGTAATGTATACAAGCAATTGCAAATGAAATGCACTTTTGGCAAATTGAAAACACATCCACTAAAATCTAAATTATGAGCATGTTGTAAACAAGCAATCACTCGAATATTATCCCTCATTATGTCTAAAAAGGCGTGTAATGAACACGCATGGCGGTATTTTCGCAGAAGCGTCTTGGCGCTCAGAAAATGCATACTTGATATGCGCTGTAATGCGAAAGTTGGCCTCGGTTATTAAATCATACTTAAAACGTTTATAGCGTGCGACGTGCAAACGCAGAATGCATATTAAAACAGCTGAAAATAGGTCTTAATAAGTTGTAACACGTCGCTTCCTATCTTGTGCTCTAGTCTGCAGCGCACTGCATTCTTTGCGTTTGGGCGTCCACTGGTTCAGCTTTATGTACCGCGTTGACTTCCTCCTGATGCGGTGGTGCACATTATTGTAAACAAATGTCTTATATTCGCGGGGTTGACCTTTTAGTGTTAAATGTAAATGTTGGCAAGAGTGGGAATTATGTACACCAAATTTGAACTTTATTTGAATAACGCAAATGCATTCTTTGGTGCACAGGAATGCAAAAGGATTCTCCAGAGGCTTGTTCAGGAGGCAAGGCGCCTCGTGCACCTGGTATAATAGAAGTGATCCGATTGGTGCCTCGTATAATAGAAGTGATCAGATTGGTCCAACAGCCGAGGCGCCTTATTTGCCTTCCTTTTCTGAACTGGTCTCAGATGTTGCATCATATCATGGCAAACCCCATTAAGACTACTTTCTTTGCTAATTGTGAGGCGACGCATTTCAGTGCTTCACAAAAGTCTTATGTAACCAGTGTAGTATTGGTAGATGGGCAAATATAGACATATCCCTGGTTGTTACTGAGTTGGGTACGATATAATGCTTATGTGGCTAAATATAAAACAGAAATTGGGAAATATCAGAATACGCATATGTCATCATACAAGGTCATTAGCTGTCCAGGCGCTCTACCGACAATTATGTCCAGCCTATGACCGCCATCAAGTCTCATATGATATATTTACAAGACCAGATGCGTAAAGTGATATGAGTCCTATTGTTTACAGGGTAAGTATAACTAATGTATACGTGCAATAATCGAAACACACTTGCCTCTAGCTCCTGCTATTGACACAAACTCACGTCAGCTATTACAGAGACTAGACCGGCCTAGTCAACGCCCTGACACACGGAGTTGCGGCGGTGTTCAACACCTAGGCTGGTGTCATGACTGCGGTATTACATCTTTACACACATATTACACTCTGTACACGACGGTTTTCACACAAACTTTCCAATCTTTACATTTCAACAAATTTGACAATGGCTGACTCCAATAAGCACAATGCTCTAAGAAAACGTATTTCAAAGATCAGCCGGCGCCTTTGAACACGAGGCCATGCGCTTATGAAAGGAGAAAAGCTCGAGCCAATATTTACCTATTTTTAAGAAGTGTTGGATGTTGACTGTAATTTCTTGGATGTTGTGGCTTATTGTCGGGGAGTTCTGTGAGGAAATATGCGAGACATGTTGACGAGAAAACTGCATTTGGTTTGACATTTTGTCACGTGCAGAGTCAGAACATAAATGCAGAGTTAGCAGTTTGTTTTCGTACTTTCCAGCGTAATTGGTGTCTGCATTACAGGTTATTGTCTGTGGAAGCGATGAAACATCACGTGCAATATGCCAGCTAGCTCAGTTTGTGTTGGCGGGTAGTTGTACTCTGAGATCAGACACATGTCCACCTCAGCGGGACACTAAATATTAAGATGAACAAGGGATGTTCAATATAAAACATACACACGCGCGCACAAGTTTGGTACCTTTCATACCACTTCGATCAGCTTCGCAATAAGTGCCTTAAGGCATAACGCAAGAATAACTTGAGTGGTTTTCAGATCGAGGCAAAACGCCAGGTGTTATAGTTTGGCCAGGTGTGAGACTCCTTTCGTGTGTCATTTTGTGTCGAAATATCAGTTTTCTAACTACATGTACTTTCCACCAGTGCGTCACAGAAAATTATTAAAACAAATATATGTCGAACCATCAGCTGAAAAAAACATAACCTGAAAGTTTTCCCCAAAGCCGGGTGTGACGTCGTGGGTTGAACCCACTTTGCCTACTCATTCATTTATTAAAGTTTTCCCAATGTGTTTTGCTTCAATGAGATGAAATTTCATGTTTAGGCCTTCTTAAAAAACATTTCTATTGACAACACGCATTTGAACGTATTCATAGACCAATTGATGTATGGCGGATTCAAATTTGCAGTCATTATAAGTGTATGAGGATAAAGGGAGGATGTTTCAGAATAATAACTATTCCTTGCCATGTCATCATGTTTACTTTAAGTCACCGCCAACTTCCTAAGAATGTAAATCTAAGATGCATTTTTATTTACATTTTAAAACATGAGCATCTTTATATCTAAAACGGAGACATTGAATGACAGTACCTGTGACTATTATGAGGCTTGTTTCTTTATTTGGCTAATACTGAGCTCATTCATCCTTATTAAACATGATTTTCAAGGTGACAGATATCAGACCGTTTCACAAGGCTTACCGCGAGAAAAACACTCCGACCAGCTGACTCGGAGAAAAAGACTTGATTGGACACCTCATGTGGAAACAGACCATGAATTTAATGATGTCTTGAGGTAACTGGACCCAATACGCTAACAACCCTTTTCTTCTGTTCTATTCAACACTTCGTCTTTGAGTGAATAGGTCGGTTTAATAGAAGAAGATGCCGAGATGGACAAGGAGTAGGAGGCATTTATCTTTACAGTGTTGTCATCCTGAACAGGATGGTTCAGCGCCCCCTAGGTGTGAAGTGGCATAACAATGTGCCACCTCCGACCAACTGGTTTCTCAAAGGGGGGTAATATACATTCTGAGGACGTGAATCTCTCACCCAAGGTCGCCAAAGGTCACGTTCAAAGTGGCCACTATGTAATACAACACTGTCCTTGGCCGAGGGCAAGATATGTTTTTAAGAGATGGCTTCAAAGTTTTGTTATGGTGGCTCCTCTTCATTTATTGCTGTAACCTTACACACAGAGGATAAATAATCCACCTCAAAGTCCACCGTAAACACAGTTTATCCGGAATTAGGTAGGAAACCTTATGGGGGACTGATTTGTGTCTTTTCAGACAGTCGGTCTCGGATGTACTGAATATATATAGCTGAAACTGGGTGCCTGGTCCTCCATCAGGAGTGTTGTGAACTCTGAGCGCCCAAAGGCTGCTTGATGAGTTACACCAGAGTAATAATATGAAACGCTCTGAGCATGTATGACTTCACTTAGACGTTTATCAAGACCTAGACTTTTGTCAAGACCCTAAAGCTGTACAATTGCTCAGGCCAAAATATATGTAAAGAAGAAAGCAGGATAAAAGTGGTGCGTTGTTACCCGTTTCCTGAGCTCGTATACGCCTATGTCTAGGGAAATAAATGGGCTGCTACTGTTCATATTTCACCAATGAAGTACTAGTATATATTTAACACCCAATCCAAAAGTATTTCGGAAAGTAAATTGCCAACAGAACATGTTTCTATTGAAAATTGATACATATTTCAGTTTTGATTAAATAAGTCTCATAAATATTTAGGTTCATATCTTAAGTTTATGTTTGTAATTCATTGACACAAAATGTCTTGATAAACATCTACGACGTATACAAAGCAATATATCAAGAGGGAATTCGATACAAGAGGCGTACATGCATGAAATTTATTTCGTAAGAAAACGCGTCCACACCATTAATAATATAACAACAAACATTTAATTTTCAGCAGGACTTGGTCCATGTGGAACTAGCTCTAATGTTGTCAGTATGTTTCTCCTTCCGGGTCAAAGGTCAGTTTAGGGTTCTGATATCTTTACTTAAGGGATCGTCCCCTTATTGACTCTAAACCAATCTGTTGTCATACAAGAAGGGTTGAAGTTCCAGGGATACGCAGAGATGAAGGGGATGAAAACATCAGGCTTGTTGTGGTGGCTGAGGTGGGATTTCAATACGCCATTATAGGAGGGATACAGTGGGAACAGGAAATGTCCCGACAGATGGCGATTAGCAGGATCAATGACCGTTGTCCACGTCTCCTAAATGGACAAGGGTCAATGGTATTAAATGTGTCCGTGATAATGTTTTACATTGTTGTCCTCTTTATTCTTTGACGAATTAATTCTCCGCACGTTAGCTCCTTCACGAATATTTACATAAAATATGGCGGTTTCATATCATCCAGATGTCGGGAATTACTGCCCGGTTTGACAGACTCCGTCATATTTGTACTCGGAAGACTTAGCAAGTCTATACAGAATGTCAAGTCCTGGGACAAGGAATAATGGAAAATAAATATGTGTCCTTTTTGCAGATAGTCTCTATCAGTTGTTCAATCAGAATTCAACTAAAACAGTTTTGCGAATGTATAACTAGTTTAAAACTTGCTTGTGCATTTTATTGTATTGTCTTATTTCTGTATAATTATAATAGTTATTTAGAGACGTTTGTGCAAAATAGCGTTTACAATCAAAATACTAAATGCGTCATCTCCGTATATATCCATTGTTAAGACACAACGGAAGTGACGTCATACACTGCGCTTGGTGGATACAATACTCATATTGCTCCAGATATTCAAGTGAAGTTTGTGCTCTCACTCGCGAGACTGCTCAATATTCAGGAAATGTGTAGCGGTAAACAGAAACATATGGAGATAGATCATCAGTATAAAGGACTGTCAAGAAATGTCTGACGCAAATTTCTGTATCCTATAAGGCACTGAAGGTCAAAGGACCAACAGGGGAATTGGGACTTGTTATATAACTTTAATGATGCCTGGAAATCAGCAGAGTGTATTCTATCGAGATGGAACGATGATGATCACAAGCTGAACCTCACTTAATAAAAAATGTGGTAGTGTTAAGGATGTTTGTAATATGTCCAAGATCTGAAAACATCTTGTTCTGTGCATCAATGCAAATAAAACACAACTGCTTTAAACATTAGGCAACAGCAGCAACAACATTCACCTCGCCTTTAACATCACCACCACCAGCACCACCTATTTTTACCACCTTCGCAAAGAATGACTACAGCAGAAACAAGCGATTGAGATCCAGAAGCGATCCTAACGCTAGGATGACCCTAACCTATAGGTATTGCATGGGTTAGGATCCAACTTAGGACATCCCAGCATTAGGATCGCTTCGAGAATAGCCCCCCCTGGTATCAAACTACACAGATTAACAGATTTAACAATTGTATTTAATTTACGTTATCTTTGTTTGTGTAGCTCCAATTGCTGAAATAATAAGAAGGATTGCAATTTTATTGCAGAAGTATTATTTTAAAATAACCCCAGCTGCCAAAAGTATCGACCCCGGTGATACAGAAGATCGAGAGGAGTTGAGGAAGAGGTTGAAATGTAAATCTTTCAAGTGGTATCTGGAAAACGTGTATCCAGAGCAGGCAAGTAAAGTTTGTGGTGAATTATACTGAATGATATGTGAACCTGAGCTTCAGAATTTGATCCTTGACAAGGTTGGAATTAAATGAACACTAGCACTCAAACTACACATGAAACTTAGGGTAAAACTTCCATAAATTCAAACTTCTAAAATTTTTAAGGTTACGATTTCTGTTGAGACAATCAGTTTATTTTATCTCTGAATTATAATTTTGAATTTCCCATCCTTTTTGGTAGCAATTTCCAAGCTAATTTGTGTTGACTTTTTTGATGTGGTGATCAGTTCAGTATGGCGACCAGTTTGTTCTAATCCTTTAGTTTCTACTCCACAAGAAGACAACCCATGGGGAAGTTGGGGATTTGGACTCCGGACTTTAACTCCTGTTTTTTGATTATTTGTTCAGTTGCAAAGTTATCTTAACCCTTTGACTGCTGACAGACTTTAATTGTTGTTTGCTGGCCCAATTTGACACAAAATTGGATATTTTGGCAC
>JAUELE010223550.1:0-12679 GCA_031471655.1 Diodora aspera | reverse complement strand
TTCTGTAGGGTTAGGCACCACATCACTGTCTTCTGTAAGGTTAGGCACCACATTACTGTCTTCTGTAAGGTTAGGCACCAACTTACTGTCTTCTGTAGGATTAGGCACCACATCACTGTCTTCTTTATTGTTAGGCATCCCTTTTCTATCTTCTTTAGGGCTGGGCACCCCAAAACTGTCTTCTTTAGGCTTAGGCTTAGGCAACTGAACTAAACGGTTAAACAGAATTATAGTTAATCTAGTGATTTTTGAAATCATTACTGATGTTGCAATTTCAGCTTCTGGCTCGACTTGGATGTCGTCCAAGTTTAGAAGGATTGGAATCCTCCTTGTTTCCAGAAGGTCCAACGCCTGGAGATGTTTTCGAGTTCTTTGGCCCTGAAGGCAGCGGTAAGAGTCAAGTCCTCCTACATTTTGTGTGCAAATGTGTCCTTCCACCACAGTGGAAGTCATGTGACCTTGGAGGACTGAATGCCAAGGTCATATTCATTGACAATGATTACAAGTTCTGTATTTCAAGACTGGCAATTCTGTTGGAGAAGACGATCACAGATGTGTTAGATTCTCAATCAAAGGACTTATGCCGACCCACATGTGACGAAATCGAAGGATTTATAACAAAGTGCTTGAAAAATTTGATATTGCTGAGGTGCTCTAGTAGTCAGCAATTACTATGCACACTTCACAGTCTCGAGGCAACTATAGGCTGCGATACCAACATAGCTTGCATCATGATAGACAGTATCTCTGCTTTCTATTGGATAGACAGATGTAGCCATGGCGACCAAACAGGGCATGAAAAAAATATGAATAAAATTGTTGACGTTCTTCAGAACTTTTCCAAGAGGTACTGTTTGGTTATTATTGCAACCAAGGCATCCATTTTTAAAGCTAAGAATCAAGATCGTGACAAAAGAGAAGAGTTGTCTCCCTTTACAGACAGAACCCCAAGGACTGATTCCCAGAAGTTTGCAGAGTACTTGGGACGGGCATGGACCAAGTTTGTAGGAACACAGTTTCTCTTGACTGTAGGACAAAGCGGTGATGTGTCAGTATTTAAGGCATCATGTAAGGCAACTAATCAGTCATGTAAATTTGTTATATCGGAAGGAGGAATAAAATTTAGTTAAAAATATCTTTGATGTTTATGTGAGGATGATATCAGAGTGGAGCCTCGGTCATTCTGTAAGTGAAGCAACAGAAAGAAAGAGACATCTTCAATATGTGGAGAAATATCCAGAACCAGATCATAATGCATTCATATTCTGGGGGAGTGACATGATTTCTAGCAATATTTGAGCTAGGGAAAGGAGTTCGTTGGTTCAAGGGTGGTAGGATAGCTCGGTTGGTTGAGCGTTGACCTTTGGACCTAAAGGTCGTTGGTTGGATTCCCACGGTATGAGGCTTGGCATGTTTCTCTGCAGTTGTTGTATTTCTACAGGCCATGTGATCATAAGAAATGGTTCACTGCCACATTGTAGTATCACCATTGGTTTATCAGTACCAGCCGTAGCTCTCCACTGGTGATGCAGGTTTCCCTCCTGCATTCAACAAGCAAAATTGGACATATAGCTGAAAGATTGCCAAGTATGACTATAAATCCAACCAACCAGTTTACCTTCTTTCAGACTACACCCTGTGGGGCTTCCGGAGAGTGACATGGTGTCTCGTACGGTAGATAGAATAGGACCTCAGTAACACAATGCTTCTCGTACAAGGCGACTAAAATTGGCGTCTGTTGATTTTACTTTCCTTTATATCGATCCCTTTTATGAACTGTCTTTTCGCTCGATGTGTACCTTGCATGTCACGTTGAGTTATGGCTGAAATATTGCCCTTTCAAAATAAAACACCATTTCAACTCAACTCCTTCAGACTACAGTTGGTGCCATTATCTTGGATATATAGTTGAAAAATTGCTGAAAACCATGTTAAGTCAAGTATCTCTTGCAGTGCATTAAGTTGAGTGAAAAATTGCCCTGCTGCATCAAACATTAGCTAATCTTAAATGGACGGGATGGCGCAGTGGTTAGCACGATGGCTCAGCAATCTGCCAGCCTTGGTGGTTGTGGTTCGAGTCCCAACCGGGCACCTCTCTTTCACCGCGGAGAGACATGAGCCCTGACGTTGGTGAGTCTGTTGTGATGTGGCTGAAAGATTGCCAAATCCCACGTAAAAACACACATTTGAATGGCAGTGTTTGTTTCGATTTCCAAGAAAACAGAACAAAATGGTAACCAGTACAATATTTATTATATGTGAATAGGTGACTTGCACAGGTGAAATGAGCGATGATTGACATGTGTCAACAATGAAAGACTGATGTAATGTCAACAACTGTGGCCTCGGAACAAGTATGTACACTGTACAATAACAAACTTGTGAATTCAATCCATTTCTGTATTAACATCTGCCAATTCTGCTTGAAAACCATAACAATTTAGGTAAAAAAATATTCCCCAAAATAATTTTTATTTTGTCAAAAATATTTAGATAATTTTAATAACAATGTTTCAATGACTGATTGAAATACAGAAATGAATCTCTTTCACAAATGATATACATTTTATATACAAAATATATACAAAAATAAAACTATTATAGAATATTTCCAGTGACTAAAATTTATTTCTAATTTAGAAACAATTTTAGTTAAGAAAGTGCAGCTGAATATATATTTAACACTGTGCATGTTTCTTAAAAGCCTGTCTGCTTGCCAACTGCATATGTTTATTAAATGAATCCAATTTCATTAGAAAACAAAATTCTGCCATTCCTTTGGATTCATATTATATACGTTGACAAATCATAGACCAAGCTGACTTTTCAAGCCCAAAGAGTGGATATAAATAATGTTGGAATGTATTCAAATTGGCCGGAAATCAGTTAATTTGTGATGCTTCAATACATCTTATATTTTCAAAGTTCATCCTCCTTGGGCGGTATAGTATGGCTTCACATTTGATATATTTGGGTTGTTAAATTGTGGGTGTTCATTAGGGCTAAAACGAGTACATGAATCCGAGCTGAGACTAAGGAACTCAAAGTTCAAATTTGAGGATTCGGGTCCTCCCATGGGAGATAACAATTAACGAGAGGAGTTGAATTCTAAAATTTCGTACCGAAAAAAAACAATTTCTTTTTGATGTGTTCAGATTTTGGGGCAATTAGTGATCTTTGATAAAGTTAGAATTCAAAATTTTGGAAATTGCCACCAAAATGTAAGGGAAAAACTCAAAATTTTGGAATCTGCTAAAGGTAAGAATCAAGGTTTTTTGAATTTATAGAAGTGTGAAATTTAGGACGTTTTACCGTATATGGTTGAATATACAGCAGAGTCGATCTCTGATCATCAGCCTGATGCAACCGTTTTGGGTGTACACTGGGTTTAAGTTGGGGGAGCTATTGTGGGATTTCTCAAAGTGTTTTTCCTGACGAAATACGTTTCACATTATTTCTGAGCTTGAGAATTCACAGCCACTTCAGAGTCCACTCAAAGTCATACACTTGTCAAAATAGGCATCAAAGTCTTTTCATTTTCCCGAAATATAAGTACTCTCAAGCGGAGTCCACCCCCTCTAGTGCTCGAATCCAAAAGTTGGGACTTGTTTTAGCCCCAATGTTCATACAGATGAGTTATGCTGAGCATGGGTGCCATGATAAAAGTGCGTCAGATCTGGAGCATGCCTGTACAGAACCAACTTGCTAAAATGCTGTATTATCAATACATTCAGATATCCATTCCCATGTATGTACACATTTTTATTTACAGTAAAAATTAAATTAAATTTGTAATAGTTGAACAAAATTATAGATCGACTGCAATATGAACTCTGTAGTGCATTTTCATTGCAGTTTTTCCACACACTGATGCAACATAGGACATCCGTGATCCATTTTTCAGCCCATTGACTCACCTTTGAACTTTACAATTTACATACTGTAGTTACATATTCACCATAACATGGTAAGGAATGTTTTTAAAATAACAAAAAAATACCCAACCCATCACAAATAAAGAAAGACTTGTATATATCACATAACTACTGGCAGAATGTCATAAAAATCTTTGAGCATTCAGCCTATAAAAAAGACGAGATTGTTTCATAATATCATATATCATGTGTGCAAGATCTTGTCATCCTTATTTGAAATCTTGCAAGGCATGTATTTTTCTACACTTACACACCTTAATTCATTTAAACCTTTACAGCAATATTTATAACTTGCAAAACCGAACATTTATTATGTGCCTAATAATGGCATTATTTTTTTAATTTGGGATTACATTTCCTTGAAATGATATTTCTAAAAATATTTAAGTAGGTAAATCATAAACTTTTCTTGAAATGCAGTTTTCAAGTTCATGCATTATTCAACATTAATATAAAATTTTCAAAATGTTCAACATCATAAATAGTAAAATAACAGAATATTGCTATAAAACAGAAAATGACCTTTAGCATTACAAAAAAGTTCACATATTTTAAATTTTTTATAAAAGTTTAAAATTTTACGACATTAAATTTGCATGACCAGCATGCATTGGAAATTTTACTTTATTGTGGTCTGTTCTTTCAATGTATTGATTTTACTCAATAATGCATAATGAAACTCAATAATGCATAATGAAAATGTGTATATCATTTTTCAAACAAAAATACGTTGGAAATCCATCACCCACATATTGTTCATGGAAACGGAGATTCTTATCATGGCTGGTAGATGACTGTCCGAGAATTCTGGAACCCAGGTTACAGAAATCGGTGTAAAAGTACGCAAACAATATGCCAGTGTAACAATGATATCTTCAAGAAACATTAATTCTACACAATAATCACACTATCCACACAATTACTGGCATGAATGCTATGAACGATAACAAACATTATCAACATATAAAATAACAGCTTTGGCATGTACTAAGGTATAAAAACATAATATTGCATCAGTACCTAAATATCCTGCACAGATATTTATTACTGTACTGATGCTGAAATATCCAATATCAACATTACCAACACCTTGTATATCAGAAATGGGTTTTCCGACGTCGCAGAATTACCACGAGGATGCAACCCACAAGGTTCTAGCGTCATTTCGGTCTCATTTGTTCAATGCTAGAATTGACCTTAACCTCTTGACCTCACAATTTTGCACCCTTACAAGGTAACGTTTTCAAAACTAAAATGATGTGAAGTCTTGAATAAATCTGATTGTGTTCTACCCCAAACCTGAAAATGGACATCCTCGAAATCCAGGGTATTTCAGACTCTCCCAATGCCTCCATCAAATACCCTGGATTCACTCCTATGCTGAATGATTGTCTCGTGGTCGGTGTTTTGACCAGTATGTGAAGCATCCACTGCATTAGTTATGTGACATTTCATTGGTTGTCTATATTTAGCACATTTGAACTTTCCAAACACAAAACGACTATCGTGAATATGAGTGAATCCAGGGTATTTGACGAAGGCATTGGCAAGGTTTTAAATATCCTGGATTTTGAGGATTGAGAATGGAAAGAGCAATCCAAAACTTCTGAAACTTGACAATGCTGATTCACAAGAAGTTCATAATGCATTTCTGTTGCATAGGCTAGCGTCAAATTCACTAAATTTTCCACACTTGACCATCCAATGCCTGTAGTCACAGTTAAAAAATCCATAGCAGAATATCACATCATTTGAATGAAATGAGCCAATCAGAATTCAGGTTTCATGTCACATGGTCTTTGCTCAGTGCTCTGTATCACAAGAACAGTCTTCTCTCATCTCATTAGCATATCATGCATTTGCATATGTCTAATTTGCATATATCTGATTTGCATATGACACATGCATCAGTTTCTTTCACATTGCTAATTTCAGTCAACGTGGCAACAGATTTCATGCCCCCAAATCTGGCATCAACCAGGTTCTTCCAAAAACTCTGGACAACATCAGTACACCATGCTGTTATGTTTAATAGTTAATACTGTTCCAGAAGTGATGTAACCTCGTGTTCTTACACTCAATCATACACAGAATGCTGCTCTTTCACATTTGGGGGTAACGGGACGACCAACAGCTCTTCCTACAGTGATCAAGAGTCGACCTTGGTGAAGTTACCACTACTCGCTGCCTTGGGAGAACTGCTTGACTGACCCATTACTCCTGTTGCTTGTTACTGATGACGTGCTGGACATCCTGTTCCGCATGTACGAGGGCAGTTTGGGCATGTTGGTGTCCAGGCAGAACTCCAGGATGGGATCATTGGTCCAGATCATCTGCAGAAACAGATCAACATACATTATAAACTGTACAAAAGTCATTAGTTTTAGTTGAATGATGGAGTAATGGTTAGCATGTTGGCCAAGCAATCTGCCAGCCGTGGTGGTTGTTGGAGTCCTGACCGGGCCCCAAAATGTTACAATAAATGTTATATGGATGACATTTATTCTTAAAAAATACATAAACATTTGACATGTTTAGGGGGCGGGGGGATACAGGAATCTGCCACCCTTGGTGATTGTGGTTAGTATCTTTTTCAGCCTGGAGAGACAGGAGCCCTGACATTGACATGATGTGGCTAAAAGATTGTCGAAAAACATGTAAAACCCCAAATCACTCACTTGAAGCCGAATAAAATTACATGTATACCAGGGTATCGGTGGATCCACGATTTGGGAAAAGAACGGGATGCAGAATGTTGAGTTAAGATGATATTTTGCATGGCGGGGGTAATACTTCAACCAACCATAACGCAACATGAGGTGCACACCACAGGAGAACATAGTACATCAAAGAGATTGATAGAAAGAAAGGTGAAATACCCCCATTTCAGTCGCCTTGTACGACAAGCATTGGGTTACTGAGGATCTAGTCTTTACTAGTTATACCACGTCACTACCTGGAAGCCCCACAGGGTGTTGCAAAATGTGAATGTAAGAATGGAAAGGTTCCCTGGTTAATGCAGTTATACACATGGTTAAAAAAATAATTAGTTGGACTTTCAGCCATATGCCAAAGTTTGCCAGTTGAGTGCAGGAGGAAAGCCTGCATCACTAATAATTTTGATGCAGTGAAACAAAACAATGGTGATACCACAATGTGGCAGCACACCATGTGATGATTTGTAGAAATACTGACTACTGCGGTACCTCTTGTTCACCCTGGATAGCCCTGACACTGACATGATGTTGGTTAGACCGTAGTGATGTTACTGAAAAATTGCTGAAAACCACATAAAACCCCCCAAACCACTCACTCGCTCAGTTCCACCCAAACAATGCAATTACCTCGTTTGGTGCTCTGCTCCATTTGAGAACTGCTTCGTCATCTCCAAAAGAACCTGACAGACTCAGAATCAAGGGTTCCTCATCGCGCCTGTAAACAGGGAAAGTACAACATTGTTATTGTCCAAATTAATGTGGAGTGGTTAGTCATGGGTCCTACCATGATCATTTCTTTTCTGAAACCTTATTCATTCACAAGTGCTTACATCTTTTCCTTGTGATGCATGAGTTTGAATATTTCATTTGTGGCATTTTGCTTAAAGCACTTTGCTTCCCTTTGGTACACACGGAAGGAATATTTCTTTCGTGCCAAAAACTATCAAACACAGTTGATACTTGCGAAAGAGTGCATGAATGAAAAAAGTCTTACGTGAATTAGCCACACGGCAGCAAAGTGTTCAAGCAAAATGCCATAAATGCAATTTTGCTCAGCAGATTTCGCCTGTGTGTGGTGGGCATAGACTCTGCAAAATGCAACTAAGTCTCACTCTTGCCCTTCTCTAATCCATGTGCCCACCTACACCACTACCCACGGAGTATGAAAGGATGAAAAATAACTCCAAAGTACTCACTTGAGATGTGCAAGGCACTTGACGGGTTTGTCTGAGATCTTGACTTTGGCTTGTACAAAGAGATCAGCTGCGTATAAGGACTCCGCCATGGTTGCTAAAGAGATACTGCTGGCACCCCGAGAAACATCACTTTGCAGGGAATCACCCCTCAGTAATACTGCTCTCCTCTGCTCCACACTGGAAGAGTCAAGGTCACGAGTAGGGGTTGATCCATAACAGGACCAAGAGTTGGAGCTCAAGCTAGGTGTGTGAAGGAACTTAGCCATCTTCTGCTCAAGGGAAAAGTCCTCGGGGAAGATAAAGTTCTGGGGATCAAAGTTTGTTAATGTGCTGTTTTGTTTAGAAAACTGCTTTAACTCTGGTTGAGAGTCAATGGATGGTCTGTGACCTTGAGACACGGAGTCAAGGTCAGACAATCCATCAACAGACATGCGGCTCTCGGTGTCTGTGTCAATGTGAATCCCAGTAAAGTCAATCCTCCACTGCGTCTCCTGATTCTTTGGGGTAAAATTCTGTTCGGAACTTAATTGCCCTCTCAGGATATTTTTAGGAGAATTACCAGTTTTAACCTCAAAAGCTTCATTCACTAAGGATATGGCATTTTCAAGGCTTGATGTCTTACGCACTGGCTTTTCATCAGCGTCCACAAACACATCATCATCTGAATCATCTTTGTGGTTTATACTATGATTAACACTATCCTGTTTGACCAGGGGTTTCTTTTTCCCAGACAACCTTCGGAGTCTCTTGAAAGATTCATTACAGTTCACAGAATCTGCGTTACTGACTTCAGGTTCCCTGGCACTAACATAGTCTGTTTCTGTATCCGTGCACAGAGTCTGGGCAGAACTGTGATTGCTGGAATCTTTCATCTGAACTGACAACAAGTTGGAACTCTCACATCCAGTCTCACTGGACATGTCACTGTCGTAAATATGTCCGTTCATCTTTGTTGAATCAGAATTGTTAGCACTGTTCACGAGAGTTTTAGAAAAACTCTTCCCTTTCTCCTCCAACTTCTCTTGAGATTCTGTTTGTTCTGAAATCTGTTTAGATTCTTCTTTCTGATTTGTATCAGATTCCATGGGATGTGCAACATCTTCTGAACCAATTCTAATTCCAGAATCGATGCTTACAGACTTCATATCTACAAACCTTCTGCTCCCTGATGCAGGATCTTGAGAGTCCAAAGAGTCTGTGCTGCTGATGGTCTGGTCAAAGGATTCCAAGTCTTCTTGGACAGACACCTCCAAACCTTCTTCCTCGATGGTTTCAACTTTGGGTTCAGTCTCATCAACATTTTCCTGAAGCTTGAGGTTGGGATGGATGTCTCCATTGCACAGAAGAGGTGAGTCCACAGAGTCTGCATACCCACTGGAGAAAACTGAATCTGTTTCTGACATTTTAGCTGTTCCCGATCCTGTTAAACAGTTCCTCCTCTTCTGAGCATCAGGGGATTTCTCCTCAAGCTTCTCCTGTTTTTCCTCAACATTTGCAAACAGACTGAAGTCTTCACTCTCAACATCCAGCTGAGAAACGTTCTTGCTGAAGGTGTCAAACCAAGCCGTATGACCAGAGTCAGATCTTTCCTGATCAACGGACCCATCGTGACTTCTGTTATCAGTAGGCGTAGAAGACATCAGGTTGTTTTTACAAAACTCGCTCATCTCGAAAGCATCTGCAGCATCCTTGGATGGAGATACCTGAGAACTGGATGTTTCTGTCCTTACTGAGATTGGATCTGGACTGTTCAGACTCTTGAAGTACAGTTCTCTGACCTTCTCCTCCACAGCACGAACTGGATCATATCCTTGAGGACTCTCCTTCGTAGGACCCAGATTCATGTTTTCAGGGTAGTTTTCGGAAAATGATGCCTCGGATGGTGTAGGGCACATCAGTTTCTCCAGCACCTCGTATATGATAAGGTTGCCTTCGCCAGTTCCGATCCACACAGTGTTTTCATGGGGCAGGATGGATGTGATTCTTGCTCGGTTGAAATAGCTGTCATCCTCCTGAAGAAGAATATAACTCACATAAATAACAAGAAGAAACAATGAGTCTAATTATGATTATTACACTCACGTCAACACTGAACTCTTTCTGTTGATTATCTATCATCCACATTATAGTACTGTCTTTCAATTGGTTTTAGGAATGAATGATGGTCCCAAAGTCATCAATAAGTGACTGTTTTTAATACAGCATTCAACGACATGGGCAAAACAATAGAAAACAATTAATGGTTACTGAGTAATAAATAGTCTCAAATTAACTATATAATTACAAACAGAAGCACATCCGACCACCTGCCGCCCCCCACAAACACAAACACTATACTAGCCACCAATCAATCTAAGAATGCACCCGTACATGCACGCACGTATGTACATGCACACACTCATACGTATACCTCTTGTATTTAATGAACTTTCTTAATTATTGCAAGGAAGATCCAAACATTTCTTATAACTTGATATACACAAGGTGAGGCAAGTTTGAACTGACATTAGGTCATACAACATTTTAATCATCCTAGATACAACAATCTTGTAACACTGACTCCAAACTGTCCCTTACTTGACAAATCCACTGGTGTGTACCCACCTTACGAAGGTTGGGGTATTTCCCCGCGCGGGTGTCGTACAGCATCTTACAGCTGAGGGTCCTGTTGTCCCACAGCTCCAGGATGGAGGACCCACGGATGGATATCCACACTCCAGGATGTCCTGGCTCCAGTGACAGGATGTGGTCGTAGGGGTTGGAGGACACCGTGAAGTTGTCCATGGCATCCAGGGTGCTGAAAAATATCAGCCATTTTTTAATTCAAAGCTAAACCTTTGAATTGAAAGCACCAAGGTCATTTCAAGGTCATCCCCGGATGAACCCAACAGTATCTGAACCCACATAATGGCTCAATTACAAAGTCGATGTGCTAATTATTGGTTCATTGACACTTGCAATTGTCAGTTTGGAAATAAATTCTAGTCCATCTTCATGTAGATCTTAATACATAAATATATTTGACACAAACAACAAGAACACTAGAAAAACAACCCATCTTATCACATGAATTCAAAGTCAAAGCCTGTAAACCGAACTAGTCGCCACAAGTCAGAATTACGTGGAAGAATATAATTCATTCTAAAATGTTGATACTTATTATTTATTTTCGCTTGTAAAATAGATGCACATTCGGAATTCATATTAATAATTATTATTGTCATCTTTGTTTATAGTTTTGAGAAAGGATGTGTCGTCGAAGTTGACTGGTCCTATGAACATCCACTGTCGTTATTGAGCAGGATGCACACAATGAATAATTGTAAATAAATGTACTAGAGATAGGATCTGCAAGTTAATTGATTTACTTGTGAAACATTTTCTACAATAACATTGATAATTGGACGCTGTTTTCTGGTTTCTAGGTTAATTTTGTGGCGACTTTTTCGGTGTGGCGACCAGTTCGGCGTGGCGATAAGTTGGTCTAATCAGTCTGTTGCAGTGCAAGAAAGAAGCTCCTGTAAAATCTCTGAAGCAACCTGAAGTACTTACTTTGCTTGTATTATGTGAACTCTGTTACCGCAGGCACACCACAGGTGGCTACCTAGCAACCGCACTGACATGACGGGAGACTGACCAATCGGAATGTACATCACATCATATGTTGGGGTCTCTTGATTCACATTCTAGAAAAATAGACCAAAAAGTATTAAAATATGCTGCTTCCAAATTAAAGTTAAGTTTTTAATCCCATTAATTTTTCTACCTTTAGTATACTGGTGTCCTGTATACCTTTACACCCTGACTGCATCATCATCATCATCATTGTCGTCACTTCACCATCATCATCATCATCATCATCACTTTCACCATCATCATCATCATTGTCGTCACTTCACCATCATCATCATCATCATCATCACTTTCACCATCATCATCATCACTTTCACCATCATCATCATCATCATCACTTTCACCATCATCATCATCATCATTTTTACCATCATCATCATTGTCACTTTCATTATCACCATCATCATCATCATCGACACTTTCACCATCATCATCATCATCATTTTTACCATCATCATCATCATCACTTTCACCATCATCATCATCATCATCATCGACACTTTCACCATCATCATCATCATCATTTTTACCATCATCATCATTGTCACTTTCATCATCACCATCATCATCATCATCATCGACACTTTCACCATCATCATCATCATCATTTTTACCATCATCATCATCGTTACTTTCACCATCATGTTACTCTCACCATCATCATCACTTTCATCATCATCATCACTTCCCCCATCATCATCATCATCATCATCACTTCCCCCATCATCATCATCGTCACTTTCACCATCATTATCATCATCATCAACACTTTCACCTCCATCATCATCACTTTCACCATCATCATCATCATCGTCACTTTCACCATCATCATTACTGTCACCATCATCCTCATCACTTCATCATCATCATCGTCACATTCACTATCATAATGATCACTTCCTCCCATCATCATCATCGTTACTTTCACCATCATTATCATCAACACTTTCACCTCCATCATCATCATTATCATCCTCATCTCTTTAACGCATCGTAAGCATTCAAAATATTTATTTTAAAATTGAAGGCTAAATCTTCAACATCACTACCTGAATCTAAATAAACATTTCTCATACAGAACAAATAGCAAACCCTTTTTGAACCATGTACTATAATCATGGACAAATGGCACCTTCTCACTTCTCCCCCCCCCCCTCCCCCCCACACACACACACCTGGCTAATACATGTACCCCTTT
>JAUELE010223539.1:0-12680 GCA_031471655.1 Diodora aspera | reverse complement strand
TCAACTATGGCATAAAGACGTAAGGGAAAATAATTGAAATCATTTGGTATACTTTCTTTTGGACGTCAGTATACATGTATTTAGCCTAGTCCACAAGAAAGGCCGTGATATCCTGAAATATTAGTGATTTTTCATATAAAAACGCTCTTCCATCCTCACAAGGCTAGGTATAGTTTCTTTTGGAAGTCAGTATATCAGAAAGGTGAAATCAGTATCAAGATTAATCTATTTATATCGGAGTATGGATCAGCCGTATTTGACCTAGCTATATGTTTATAAAGCGCTTCAGTGGGCAAACATTAATCAGCGTTGTTGGGTACAACGGGTATGTTCGGCTCATATCTTGCCTAGTGTTGTGCAACACTTTGGTCTTCCTTTCTGCGTCTGGTGTAACCCTAACACATATTTACACGTTATTCTGGACTTCACCGCGAGTCAAATTCAGACGGGCGTAGTTATTCTGTCTCCTTTGTCTTTGCCGTTTACTATTTTCTTTTAAGATCAAGTATTTAGGTAAGTTTTGTGGCAATGTATACATCGATCTGATTTAGATTCGTTTGTTTATCTGTGTATGGGCGGGTACGCACTTGAAAAGAAAAAACCGCATGGATACCAATGAATCACGGGTTGGCATACGTTGGTAGATAATCCATATCGTAGATAGCATGTAACTATATTGTTTTATTTAAACGAGAAACATCGACTTTTTCTCTTTTCAAATTTCTGATTGTTGTCTCATATTTCGTACCTTTGCCCCCGCAGAGCAGTACGGGAACATCAATTTGTTATACAGGTGATAACAGGTAAAGCAGGTGACAACAGGTGAATACAGGTATGTACAGGCGACACACGCCCCCGTGAATATTATCTGCGTGACATTACACCGGGGGTCGACATTTGGGGGAAACGTCGTGTGCGTGTAGGATCTCGTTCCTATTAATATATCTGGAGCGTGGACGTTAAATATTAACCTCTCTCTTCTCTGCATTTAACTGGAATCTCTAAGCTGTGAAGGTAGAGAGAATGGACGATCTGTACCGGGACTTGACGCTCGGAATAATACATCTGACTGGATGGTATCGATATCGATTTGTGAAATGATAGAGTAAGTAGTAATAGAGACCCTACACAGTAGTTATAGTACGTGCAGGTATTTGACAGTGACAAAGTTACCATCTGCTAATTACAGGTACAAACAGCTATTTTGACACTGAAAATAGTCGGCACCTGTTAATTACAGGTAGAAACAGGTATTCGACAGTGACAAGGTGGCATCTGATGATGATTGCATGATAAGAGAAGTCTATTTCATCGTTCTGATGAAAGCTTCATGTGACTACCTGTCATAGTTTTTGAAGATGCCACCGAGATCACGTGGTCACTCAGAAAATTAAAAAGTTACCCCCCCCCCGCAAATTAAGAAACATCAATTTAAAATTGTGCAATCCTATCTCATTTCACGAGTTTTCATATTTGGGGGTTGATTTGGTGCTAACCTAGAACACACTTAAGGGCGAGTTGAAAGGTTGGGGCACGTGATCCCAACCCCCCTCCCCCCAGTCTGGGCGCTAGCTCCAGACCAAACTGTATGGACGTATGTACGACGGAAACGCGTTAGTTACCAGGTGATATAAATGTTGACAGGTGACAAATACATTAGAATACGGAGCTTCCTATATTTCAACACGTAAGGACTTCAGCATAGATTAGGTTCGCAATAATAATAATAAAAATAATATTAATAATAATTTTAAAAAATTAATAATAATAATAATAAAAATAATAATAATAATAATAATGATGATTATGATGATGACCAATAACCAATTTCAGCTGGGTGGACGAAGCCCCTTCCTCAATGTAACCCCACTGAAGTTGCCTGCGTCTCTCAGTGTGAGGCTAAATATACCCCAGAAGGCCTGAGATCTTAACTAGGAGTCACACGGAGCATTCATCATTCATCATTCATACTTCATACTTCATACTCCAAAGAATAAACCTATGGTAAATCATTGTCATTGTCACACGGAGCATTCATCATTCATACTTCATCATTCATTGCTTGAATGACGATGTTCATTCTTTCATACTTCAATGATGAAAACGTGGAGAATTTTAGCGGTCTACAATTAATAAATTACCTCCCTTGAGGGATTTCTCGTAGCAGGATGTTGGATTACGGACTTGCCACTCGACGAATCTAGGTTCGATTCCCGAAATCGCCATTGTGTTGTTTTCAAAGTTATATTTTATCAAACTTTTTGTCAGTAACATTTATCAACACATTGCAGACCCTTTTAATAATGACTTTTATTAAAAGACGGTATATAAATCGTATTCGCCTAAAACTAACGAATTATTTGAAGTATGAAGTATGAATGATGGATGCCCCGTGTGACAGCTTTTTGAATGATGAATGTTGAATTATGAATGACAAAATGTAAATGATGAAGTATGAAGTATGAATGCTCCGTGTGACGCCTGCCTTACGCAAATGAGAGGAAGTTGCTGACTCTTGTGTTTTGTTACAGGTGATGAGGCCAGTACCAACCCAAACCTAAGCAAGACGTTCCCTGTTAACGAAAGCGGGGAGAAGCCATACAAACCAAAGAGCTGGGGAGCCACTAAGCTGGCTCAGCAAGGAAATTCGTTAACTGTATCAGTATTCATTCCTGCATCCGTCGCCATCGGTGAGTGGGAGATCGGAGTCCAAACCATTGTGGACGTGGAAAACGGCGAAGACATCATCTGGGAATACGACCACAACGAGGAAATCTACATCCTTTTTAATCCTTGGTGCAAAGGTTTGTTTTATATAATCTACTGTTTGTGTATAAATAAGTAATAAAGTTTTTTTCTAAATGCGGCTGGTGTCGCAAGTTATTTCTATATGCAATGGTTTCTAGGTTGGGTATATCCATGTTTTTAGCTTTTTTTAACTGGCACATTTTATGTAATACAATGGGACAAAAATATGGGCAGTGATGTTTTCGCTATATCGCTAGCTGCAGTTGGTCCTCAAAGATGGTAACGCAGATTACAGTGACGTTGGTGTTGATGATGACGATGTTGTCATGACGATGTTGTTGATGATGATGATGAAGGTTTTGGCTTGCCAACTACAATGACGATAACATTGACGATGAGTGATGATGATGATGTAGGGTAGGCATGTCAACAACAATGACGATAATGATGATGAAGGGTAGGCATACCAACTACAATGCCGATAACATTGATGATGACGATGATGATGATGATGAAGGGTAGGCATGCCAACTACAATGACGATAACATTGATGATGTAGGGTAGGCATGGCAACTACAATGACGATAATGATGATGAAGGTAGGCATACCAACTACAATGCCGATAACATTGATGATCACGACGATGATGATGATGAAGGGCAGGCATGCCAACTACAATGCCGATAACATTGATGATGACGATGAAGATGATGAAGGGTAGGCATGCCAACTACAATGACGATAACATTGATGATGATGATGAAGGGTAGGCATGCCAACTACAATGACGATAATATTGATGATAACGACGACGATGATGATGATGAATTGATAGGTATGCCAACTACAATGACGTTAACATTGTTGATGATGAGTGATGGTGACAATGAGAAGGAGCAGGATGACAACTATAATGACGATAATAGTGATGATGACGACGACGATGGTGATGATATGAAGGGTTGGCATGCAAACTACAATGAAGATAACATTGATGTTAAGTGATGATGATGATGATGATGATGATGATAAAGAAGGGTAGGCATGCCAACTACATGTACAATGACGATAATATTGATGATGACGACGGCGACGACGACGATGATGATGAAGGGATAGGTATGCAAACTACAATGACGATAACACTGATATGACGATAACACTGATGATGACAATTGGTGATGCAGGATAAAAATGATGATAACGACAATGGAAATGCACGACCACGTTGAATTCGATAACGATAGCAACAATGATAATCTTATTTTTGTTAGTAATGACGTGCTTACTCTCCGATGAACGAGGTGGTAGACACTAGTGTCTCAGTGCCTGCTATGGAGAACTGTGTAAGAGCATAATTTCTCATAATGATGTTGATGATGATGATGAAACTGATTATATCTGTTACAGAGGACTTAGTGTATTTCAATGATGCTCCCTGGCGTGAGGAAACAGTATTGAACGAAAGCGGAGTTATTTTCACAGGAACCAGCAGACAAATCGGTGTGAAACCATGGCGCTTTGGTCAAGTGAGTAGTTCATACCTATACTGACGTTAAAAAGAAACTATTCCAAGACGTTCGGAGATGACTGAAGAATAAAAAACACATGTTGGCTACTATGAGAGATATTTAGTAAAGAAATAGTTCTTTCACTACGATTCGAACAGGGAAAGCTTCATGGCTTCAGGGGGATCTACAACCGCCTGTCGGTGAACCTTAGAACCCCCCCCCCCCCTCGTCGGGGAAAAATATAGCAATTCGTCGGGGAAAATTTCGAAGAAAATGTGTGTATTTTATTATGTTATTTGAAAATGTGTGTATTTGTCGGGAAGTTCAGGGGGGGGGGGGGGGGGGGGGGGGGGGGGGGGGGGGGGGGCGGGGATCTCAGCCCCAACGTCGGGGAATTCCTAGTGCCACCCCTGGATGCGAATCAAATGAACCAAACTTGTGAAAGTAGGATTATTTTATATCAAAGCAACACAAAAACAGGAGTTGATAAAGGGAGTAATAATTTCTCTCTATCGTTTCCTATGGACGTCAGGGTCTGTAACAGACATCTATCATTTATTCAGTATTTACATCAATGTTAAGTTTCTAAGTAACATTTAAAACGGAAAATACTAGTGGTTCTTATCCAGGGCCTCTAGAATTCATATTAACCAGTTCGTGAATCGATGTCTGTAGGCAAAGGAATGCCCATTATGTTTAGTAAATGGTTTTGTTTCGCTCAAAAGTCAGATTTATGGGTAAGTTAAGTATCATGCAGCCTAAAAGAGTCACATTTACACCAAAGTTAAGTTTACTACTGTCTCGAAGAGTCATATTTACACGTAAGTTAAGTATGATGCAGCATAGAGGAGTCGGAGTTATGCGTAAGTTAAGTATGCTACAGTCTCGAAGAGTCAAAGTTATGCGTAAGTTTTGTATGCTACAGACTGGAAGAATCATATTTACGCGTAAGTTAAGTATGCTACAGTCTCAAAGAGTCGAGTTATGCATAAGTTAAGTATGTAACAGCCTCGAAGAGTCAGAGTTACGCGTAAGTAAAGTATGCTACGGTCTCGAAGGGCCAGAGTTATGCGTAAGTTAAGTATGCCACAGACTTCGAAGAGTCAGATTTAAGCGTAAGTTAAGTATACTACAGTCTCAAAGAGTCAGATATTAGCGTTAGTTAAGTATGTTACAGTATCGAAGAGTCAGAGTTATACGTAAGTTAAGTATGCTACAGTCTCGAAGAGTCAGATTTAAGCGTTAGTTAAGTATGCTTCAGTATCGAAGAGTCAGAGTTGGAATAGGTTAAGTATGATGCAGCCTAGAAGCGTCAGATTTACGCTTTCGATAAGTTTGCTTCAGCTGGGAAAGTCACATTTACGCGAGAGTTAAGTTTGCTTCAGCCTTGTATTATTTACGCATACGTTAAATTACATTCCATGTTCTCTTACAATTAAGAGACTCTCTGTGGTTCTTTTCGCGAAGAACATTCACCTCAAACTTACCTCGTTGAATCACAGTGGTATTCCTACCAATATTGCTAATGATACTTATGATTTAAACAGTCCTATCTTCAGGTTCCTCATTCAGGTTATTTCAGATGAACTACAAAGGTAGTTTTGCCAATATTTGCTGGCAGTCTTCAGTTCTGGTTCAGACAGCTTGGTCTATGAATCTGGTGTTTATGTTCGTCATTCATTTCAGTTTGATTTGGGGATGCTTGATGCTTCTCTGCACTTGGTCCGCAAAGGATTTAACTTCAGCATGAGTCCCGGCATGGCTAACCCAGTCATGGTGTCTAGACTCGTCTCACAGCTGGTGAGTGTCAGAGTTATCATTCCTTGAAAGTAGTACGCAAATTATTTTTCTTTTCTTGAAAAATGGCGACGAGAGGCATACGAGTCCTCTGAACGGTCACGGAAAGATACGAGTAGCTGCGAATGGAAATTTCTTCCTTTGACTGGATTTTTATGTACGCTGCATACTCTTTCAACCAATCAGCGATCTGCCTCGTGATATTGGGGACCGTGCAATCAGAGAAAATCGTTAATGCTCGGTCGATGTTGAACCGGTTGTTCCGACCTTTACAAAGGTTAAATGTCACGTTGATCAAAGCAAACGTAGTTGGTAGGCGTCGTGTAGAGGAGGCACTGCGATCTGTTAAGATCGAAGATCAAACGGCAGGGAATAAAGATGACTTTGCCTGCTTTGAATTGAAAATGCCTTTGCATATGTCATAGGTCTCTGTTTTGTAAGATCTATACATTTTGTTGTTTATCAGGACTCATTCCTGCCACTTTACGATTATTGGCGGCAAATTACCTGCCCTCAAGTCAGTTCCTGTAATTTTATGAATAAACACGTCGACATAAGTTTACGAAATAATAACAAGACCGATTAATACTAATCACTGTAGTCTCGCTACGCGGACACGCTGGATAAATAGATATTGAGAGGTAAAATACCACTCTTAATATTTATGCATAACAGGTTCCATGTGCCCATAGCCTCGTTTTGATATTCTCTTGAAAGGGAGGTCTCTCTTATAATATATTCATGAGAATATCAGAAGGAGATTATAGGCGCAAGAAACCTATTATGCATAAATATTAAGAGTAATTTATTTCCTGTGTAAAGTGACCTCTTCCTTCGAATTCAGGTGAATGCCCAGGATGACGCCGGAGTTCTGATTGGGAACTGGAGCGGCAACTACGACGGCGGGACTTCTCCAACTGTCTGGACCGGCAGCGGTGACATCCTCAAAGAGTATATGAAAAACAGGAAGTCCGTTAAATACGGACAGTGTTGGGTCTTCTCGGGGGTCACAACAGCAGGTACTAAACTTCAGATCAGGTCTGATTAGCTTTAGTTTACATTACAAATATACCCTTGCCTCAATCCAGGGTATTTATGACGGCCAGCTCCTATGATGAACGATCTCTCGAGGTCGGTGTTTGACTAATGATTGTGGGATCCACAGAGAATGCTTGCGACCAATCATGTGGCACGTCTCTCCTAACACTTGGCGAGGTGAAGCCATTTCTGCGACGGCCGTATAACTTCTAAACGTACACCACGAGTTCTCTTGATAACACTCGGTTTAATCCGTAAAGGTCTGTATGTAATCAGACGCACCCATTCCGATTGTCATTCCGCCGCAAGTTCTATTATGACGGCTCGCCACACACATGCGAGTCCTCTGTCTGGTCACGGGAAGAGACGAGTAGCTATGAATGACGCGAATAGGAGTGAATCCAGGGTACTTTACGGAACATCTTGTCATCAAAAATACCTTTGATTTTGAGGATGACCTTGCGTTAGAACGATGAAAATGTAAGTGAGATGGAGGCAACATTCAAGGTTAGCTCAGTCCAGCAGAACAGATTCTTGGTGGGGGAGGGCCTTTAAAACGGATCTGAAGTTTTCCATAAGTACATTTTTGGGGAACGACTCCATTTGGTGCATTCTGGCGAATATTTAACAGTGAAAATGCTATTTACATGCCTCTTTGAAAGAGGCTGTCGACCTCGGTAAAGGTCGGAGGAGCTCAAGCCACCCACTGCCTCCCCCTCCCGATCTGCAACTGAGAATTGTCACATTTTCTGATAAGTTTTGATGTTTTTCTCCAGTTTGTCGTGCGCTTGGCATTCCATGCCGAAGCGTTACCAACTTCAGCTCTGCTCACAACAGCGACACGACCAGACTCAGCATCGACAACATCCGCAGGTTTGACAAGAACGGCAAAACGTACAACGCCTCCAGTGACTCCGTGTGGTAGGCAACATCTTCAATTTCTATGACAAATAGGGCAAAGTGTCAAAGTACTCTCAAAACGTAGTACTTCTGTCAATATGTTGGTTATACACTATCTACTTTCCTTGCAACGTGGGGCGTGTGATGGCGCAGTGGTGAGCGCGTCGGCCCAGCAATCTGCCAGCCTTGGTGGTTGTGGTTCGAGTCCTGCCAGGGCACGTCTCTTTCAGCCTTGAGAGCCAGCTAGGAGCTTCAGCTTCGGACACAAGGAAAAAACATTGTGTGTACGTTAGTGCAAGCTTCACCAATAAATTTGCAGTATGCTGCCAAACTAATATTGCTTAGCAAATGGTCGTTTTTAGCCCTGGAACTGATCCAGTGTACCTTCCCAGGAGGGCCTTATCAAAACAATAGTCGGGAGGTTAATTAAATGTTGACAACGTGTTCGAGGGGCTTTGAGTATATATATTTTTTTGGCAAAAATATTTGAGTGTTGTAATAAGATTTTAGCGTTTTTTGTCTGGATCGGCGACAGATGTCACAATAGTGACTTTTCTTATGTTAACAGGAACTTTCACGTCTGGAACGAGGTGTGGACGGCTCGACCCGACCTGAGTGACAAACATCAGTGGGACGGCTGGCAGGTCATCGATGCAACACCGCAGGAGAAAAGCGGAGGTAGAGGATAACACTGGTTACACCTTCTTATAAATCTCTGAATTAAAGGGACATAATCAAAGTTCTATCGTGTTAAGGCCTAAAAAAAAGAAGAAATGTTTCTGGTCTATGACCCTAGGGAAAAATAATGCGATGATGCGATCTTCCTTTTTTTTCTTTTTTTAATCATAATCAGCTGTATGAACAGATAAGCAAATAATATTTCAGAATAACAAACTTTAATAACTTAAAACAAAAAATAAATGGTTTCCTGAGAAAAACATGTCAAAATTAAAATCCGGAAAACAGAGTTTAGAGTTATCTGCCCTTGGCAATTAATATCAGGGAGAGAAAAAAGAGTTGACGCGAGGGATCGAGATTGACGCGCGCTGAGACCAGAAACAAAAGACTTTTTTAGACCTAACAGCATGTTTTTTTCTATTTCTCTAGTAGTTTTATCGAGACTTGTCTTGATTTTTTTTCACTCAAAGATTTACGCAAAAGAATTCCCGAAATATCAAGAAAATAATTAGAAAATTTAGCAAAAAATAATTTTCATTTTTTTGTTCACAATCTACCGACCAATCAGTGATTCTAACCCCTGTGCTCCTTACACATATTCCTATCGTGAATATACGAGTAGTGAATCCTATTGTGAAATCCAGGGTAAATGACGGCGGCACTGGCTATCAATCGTGTTTCAGAGGTGTTTTGCTGTGGTCCTGCACCGGTCCAGGCTGTCAAAGAAGGAGAGATCAACGTTGGATTCGACACTGCCTTTATTTTTGCGGAAGTCAATGCCGACAGAGTTCGCTTGGAAGAGGACCAAAAGACTGGCGAGTTATCTGAAGTCTCCAGGAGTCCTCGCTCGTATGTTTCAGATTCTTTTTCAGAAATTTCATCTGCCTGTAAAACGATCCTCTAAGACAATGTTTTTTCTTGACTCATCCAAAATTCTGAACAGTCACCCATTCAGATATGACGTCATGTTTGGCTCAATTAACATAGCACTTTATTATTCTAAGGAAACTGAGTTACCATGTGTAAGATCTCATCATAAGTGAACATATGTCATGAAGTAACGCCAATCTTGACAAATATCGAGTTTCTCTTGTCCGATACGCCTATCGAAGCAAGACCGAACTCAGTCTAGCGGAAAGCGAATACAAGAAGAAACTAGTTTGGAAACTACTTTAAGGAAAGATAACTCTGAATTGTTGTTGCTTTGCGCCTTCGCTTGATAATATTCGGGGAAAGCGATGTTATTAAATAAAATTATACCCCCCCGCCCCAAATCATACATTTATACTGCATTGATGTTACAAGAATAACTTTAGATGCGATATAACAGCAACATCATGTTATCTTTCTTAAAGTAGTTTCCAAACCAGTTTCTTCTTGTATTTGCTTTGCGCTAGACTGATGCCTGTCTTGCTTTGATAGACGCAGGAGATGTTTCGAAATGTGACAATAGTGGTTACACGAAGTTGGCGCCAGGTTGGAAAGAAAGCACATTCATTAAATAAAATGTGTGAATTGTCATTTAAGATTTTAAATAGCAGCAGTAGAAATTCTGAGTTAAAATGCTGTTGGATGAAATTCTCAAACAAGAAGATAACCAGACTGTCCCCTCTTTAATAAGGGGGTTCGGGGATGGCACAGTGGTTAGCGGGTCGGACCAGCAATCTGCCAGCCTTGTGGTTCGAGTCCCGCCCGGGCACCTCTCTTTCAGCCCTGAGAGACGGGAGCCCTGACACCGACGTGATGTTGGCGAGTCCGTGGTGATGTTGGTGAATCCGTGGTGATGTGGCTGAAAGATTGCCGAAAACCACGCAAAACCCCAAATAACTCACTCACTCTCTAATAATCTGGGTGGGATCCGTCCAGACTTTAGAAACAGACAGTGAAAGTACGAGTTACTATTGTTTTGTTAATTTATTAAAAATCCTACTTTTTTCAGGGTCGGCAGAAAAATCAGCACTCATCGCCCAGAAGGCGCATTCACAGGTGCTTCTGGGAATATGAATGGGCAGGAGGATAAGATGGAACGAGAGGATCTCACAGACAGCTACAAGTACGAGGAAGGTGAGCAATGAACTAGGGGGTGACGATTTGGGAGAGGGGGCATAGGCCCGAAAAATGTCCCCTGATAAAACCGAAAAGCAAAAAAAAACAACGTTGCCACTGCTGTTGCCCGAATCTTGGGGCGTTGTTGCCCGAATCGTGGGTCGTTGTTGCCCGAAGTCTGAGGATTTTTGCCCGAATCGGGGGGGGGGGGGGCTGCTGAGGTAAACTTTAGTCTCCTCATCCCAGCCCACACACCTAACCCCCATCCCCGTCCGGAAAACATATAGCAATCAGTCGGGGATCATTTCGGAGGAAATGTGCGTATTTTATTGTATTATTTGAAAATTTGTGTATTTGGCTTGGCAAATAATCTAGAACACACACACACACACACACACACAAACAAATTCCCCGTCGGGGAAACCCTGGCGCCTTCACATGTTCAACGATGTTACCACGTCGAGAACAACTAATTTTGAGGACAATTTAGTTGACTACAGGATGATGTCAAACTGCTCACTCTGCCTTCTCAACGCTTGTCTAACTGCGCTCCAATACGCCACTGAGTGAGGTTTAAAAAGTCTAAGAGTCAGTTAAGGAATCTTGGCTTAACTTGAAGTTGTAACCCCTGGTTACAGGCAGCAACAAGGAACGGGCAATTGTGAGGAAAGCGGAAATCCAGTTTCGTAGGAACAGCGGTCTTATCGACGACGAAGCCGGATATAGAGTCGGAAATCCACAGGTAAAAAGGGTGAATGGGTGTGACTGGAGAAAACTCGTGCGAAATAATGCTCCTCCCGATGGTTTGTTGACATATTAGCGAAACAGACAGGCTGCTCAAGGTGGGACACTTCTGAAACCGGAAGTGTCAATTTCGACAATGAACTTTAATAATATAACATTCTACTTTGTTAACATTCCTTTCTAAAGCTTACCTGGTAAATATACAATTTGTTAATTCTTTTCAAAGCTTGCCTGGGAAAGATATGATTATCGTATATTTTCGGGACGTGTATATCCCTGTTTAGGATAAAATACGCATTTGGCTTCTTTTGTTCCACTCATGTAGCGCTAAGTCGATTAGGCGTGCTCTATCGGACACTTAAAGTAATGTCAGCAATAACATTCCTATATATCAATAACATAACTATATATCGCCATCTCACTTTGTTCTGTACATTTCAAATGACTTTGACACCGTTCTTATCAGAAGGACATTTTTAAAAGGACCCGCGGGATTTCCAGGGAGTGACGTGGTGTCCTTTTAGAGAGAATTGGACCAAGCAATCTAATGCTTGTCACACAAGGCGACTAAAATTGGGATTTGCTTTCACTTTCAGTTTGTTTTTCAATCGATGGCTTTTATGAATGTTTCTCTGTTTTGCAAATCGCGTTGTGTTATGGCTGAAATATTGCCCTTTCAACATTAACACATCATGTCGACTCAACATTACAGGACGTGGGGATGATGATTGAAGAAATGGGGGACATATTTATCGGCAATGATATCGATTTCACCTTGCACGTCACCAACAAAGCCGATGAGATTCGAACCCTGAAGAACGTTGTACTGACGGTACACTACAAGACCTACTTTGACAGTTACGTGGATCTTGCCAGCGTCAAGAAGCTTCACGACATCCAGATTCAACCTGGACAAAGTATGTTGGACAAAATTTACATAATACTCGTCTACATTTTAAGATGAACTCTCACCTACTCTTCACCTAAAAAGGCTCTCTCTCTCTCTTTCTCTTTCTCGCTTATTCTCTCTCTCTCTTTCTCACTCTCACTTTTTCTCTCTAACTCTCCTTTTCTCACTTTTCTCCCTCTTTCTCTCACCCTCTGTCACTCTCTCTCTCTCTCACACACACACACTCTCTCTCCCATTCTCTTCCTGTCTCACTCACTCTCTCTTTCTCTCACTCTCTCTCACATTCTCTCTCTTTCTCTTTCTCAC
>JAUELE010223528.1:0-12680 GCA_031471655.1 Diodora aspera | reverse complement strand
CACGGGCCCCCTCCCCTTATAGCTCTCCCTTTATTTTTGCTATGTTAGCAGGAAACCAGCCCCTAAAATATTATGAAAACTCGTGAAATATTGCTGTAAATGACCCATTTGTTTTCACACTTTCCTGGGGCCATGTAACTGGACGTCCCCAGAAAGTAAAATCTTCCATGAACTATGTTCTGCCCTCACTCCTTTACACAAATCCCAGCAAGATGAGATTAAGTGTTCTAAGCCAAGAGTGAGGGTTTTAATTGACAAAAACAGTTTGTGGGGGCAAGCATCGTTAGGATCACTGATCCCTGTGACTTCTCTTGAGTAAGAGCCGAATCTGAAGACACTCCAGCCATTAACCCAGTTCACGCTCCGGGAACGACACACGCTTTTCTAGTGTCGGGGCCTGTACATTCTTACAAACAGAAAATACCAGATTAAAATCAGAAACATTTCTAGGCTACGAGTTTTTGAAATGGTTTTTAAACCGCTGCCCTGGAGGAAGCTTTAGTAACAGCCAAGGTAATGTTATAACCTTTTCAGCAAGTCTAACTGGGGTTATTTTTGTAACAATATCCTTTCTCCTGTTTTCGTACACCGCGAGACCTGCATTTAAAAGAAATATTTGTTATGAGGGAAATATGCTTGTTCGGTTTGGCGGGCATATGGGGACAATATCCGACACTGAAACAGATACCCCCGTCCACGTGGTGGGCCAGCTGGCCCTGATTTCCTAGGCCCTGTCGGACAGAGTTAACCCTTCACACGTCGATATTGATTCATTCATTCATTCATATTTATTTATTTATTGTTCATTCATTCATTCATTTATTGTTTATTTATTGTTCATTTATTCATTTATTTATTGTTCATTCATTCATTCATTGATTTATTTATTGTGTATTTATTGTTCATTTATTCATTCATTCATTCATTTATATTATCTATTGTTCATTCATTTATATATTTATTTTTTTATTCATTTGTTCATTTATTCATTCATTCATTTATTTTTATTCATTCATTCATTCATTCATTTATAGCAGCTGATGGTTTTGTAGTGCTTGTAGTAGCACCACTAGTTGCTAGTTGTAGTAGTAGTAGTGGTTCACTAGTTACAGATTACATTTTATCTCTAGATACTATTTCTCGACGCTTCTGTCTCTTGTGTTTGTGATCAGATCTGCTCTCTTGTGTACCTGTATATGATATTAGTCAATACCATATAAGTCAAATTCCAGCTCGTCAGCAAGTGGACATATACTGGTGGAAACAAATAAGGGAACGAACGTGTACATGAGGTATTATCTTTTACTTACAATGCATTTTGAACATTTTGCATATCTTAATCAGCCATGAAACACATGAACTGTCAGTATCTGGTGCGTCTCTTCTTTCTCTGGATGACCTCTTCACATCAACGTGGATTACTTGAGATGATATTTTATTAACAATGTTTCCAACTGAGCGTTCCTTTACTTCTTTCCATTAGTGTATTTTCTACATGTTGCCAGGTCATCAGCTTGGCAAGTAACCGAGCTGATAGATATCAGTTACATAAATAATTCAGATGTAAACTGACACGTGACATATCTGTACAACTAATTACGTGTTAACATGCAGTCTCATCAGTTTCTGTTATCTCTTGGCCCGAATTTATTTTAAATATTTCATTACAGTTTGTCCACCTTTTGGTCATTCTGTTTAATACATTGTAAAGATTGTCCACCTTTTGGTCATTCTGTTTAATACATTGAAAAGAGTGTCCAGCTTTTGGTCATTCTGTTTAGTACATTGAAAAGAGTGTCCACCTTTTGGTCATTCTGTTTAATACATTGTAAAGAGTGTCCACCTGTTGGTCATTCTTTTTAATACATTGAAAAGAGTGTCCACCTTTTTTCAGAGGACAATGACTATTCTGATGCCCAGGTGTGTTTTGATTCTTCCAAGTAAAGTAATCTATTATTTTTGTGCGATGCAGGTTGATACTCGCATGCTACACACAGGTCGCCGAACATGAGAAAGTCATCTCCCAACTTAACCTTTGTACCAAGGTCAAACGTTATATTGTGTCATAGGCCTACGCATGATGGCCACGATAATCTTTCAGAAGAAATTTGCTTTGTCATTTGGTTTGAGGGCGTACAGTATTATGTGTAGTGGATCAGCCCGGAATTCCGTCTTCAAATCTCGATCGGCCAGCTGACCTTTGGCGCTAATTTTCCACCCAGGAATGAGATCCCCGATCTCCAGGTTATTTAATTAAACATCACTCGCATTTTCATGAAATACTCAATTTATGTGCTCCTAGTGCAAATGTGTTCCAGATAACGATGTTTACCGCTTACCAGAGGTATCAATCATGAATTGAATTGGAATAATGACATTAAATGTGTTTTGGAGTTGTTGGCATTTTTTAAAAAGAGACCATCTTCACCCCCAAAAAGTGAAAGTACTATTATTGTATATAAAATACTGAACTGCTGCAAACCAGTCTGTGTCAATGAACTCCGAGACTAATGCAAGTAGAGGTGTTATAGAGCATAACAACCAGTGTATGTTATGGATTCCGAGACTAAAGCAAGTAGATGTGTTATAGAGCATACAAAATAGTGTATGTAATGTATTATTAATAATAATAATAATAATAATGAGTATTTATCATGCGCACATATCCATGTACTTTTGCATGCTCAAGGCGCTACAATTTATTACCCCAGTCATTGGAAAATGTACCATCCACAACATTCGTCAACTCCCAGGGGAGTATACAACCCAAGCTAATACGACTAATGCAAGTAGATGTGCCGTAGAGCATGCAACCCAGTGTATGTTTGTGTATTCCGAGACTAATTCAACCTTATTCAAGTAAATGTGTCGTAGAGCATACCAACCAGCCTATGTCAATGTAATCTGAGACTAATGCAAGTAGATGCGATAGGTGCCATCCACTTATATCTCACTAACTCGAGAACAAAGCCCTGCCACGGTGAACAATAATATGTAATATGTGCGTATCTATTTCAACACTTGTTTTGATAAGTGGTTGAATTGTATAAGACTCATCGAGATATCATTCCTCGACAGACAGGGAACGTTAGACAAGGAGCATCTGTCTCGGATTCTCCGGTCAGGCTGCAGGCCTCTACTTCAACAATAACTGTCGCCACCAAGTCATTCGTCCGTCTTGTCTTCCTTCCCTCTCTCTTGGCTGCTGGGAGTCACATTACTGATGCGTCATCACTAAGCTTATGAAAATATTCACTGTTCAACACATGCAAAAACAACACGGTTTACTCTAAAACCTGGGGTAACAACCCTGCACACGAATGACCTCGTGAAACTGACGCTCATTAGAAATGTGGACTCTCTGTGGACAAGCTGGACCTGCGTTAAAGTTGGATATGTGGTCAAATTCAAGATTTTGTTTTTCAAAAAAAAACAATATTGGAAATAATAAACATACTTTAAAATATATACATATCACAACTGATGCA
The DNA here is from genome assembly GCA_031471655.1 of Diodora aspera. Taxonomy (NCBI): domain Eukaryota; kingdom Metazoa; phylum Mollusca; class Gastropoda; order Lepetellida; family Fissurellidae; genus Diodora; species Diodora aspera. Next base: position 9,192 of record JAUELE010223528.1, on the reverse strand, counting down.
CAGAATATATAATATGATGGCAATTTAAAGTCAAACTCCACACAGCGGTTGTTAGCGTACATAGGAGCAGGCACTGCGGGAAGTTTTCAGCGAAGAGAGAAAGCAAGGTTTCGAAAATGAACTCATCTCCATCTGCCGGGACAGAGGGAATACGGCGTTATTTAATGAGGCACATATTTTATCATGTCCAATGAACAGTTTATTTTCATTATTCAACACAAAGTGCGCCAAACATATTTCGTGCTCAGGAACATTAATCTAACTTTGACCAGGGACGTTAGGCCGATCTTCTTCTCTGCATCCAGCTGCTGTCAAAGAATATCTGATTGAAATCGCACTGGCTTGTAGCCACTGTGACTATAAAACCGATAACTGCTGTCAACAACACGACATGTAATAATGCTGCATCTTCTCTCCGGGGTATAGGTCGGACGTTGGCGAAGTCATTATGCCCTGGATATTGAGGATGCTCGCTCGTCTGGGTGTTTCACGCGGTTGATCTGGGTGTGATCGACCTGTCCAGGGCCCCGTTCCACAAAGCGTTCGTTATTTGAGCCGTTCGCTAACTATTACGAACAAAATAACGAACGACAAGTTTACGAACGTTTTGGGGAACGGCTAACGAACGACTTCGCTAACTATCGAACAGTTAAAGAACGATTTGAGCTAATGAACGCTTTGTGGAATGGGACCCAGTACCTGATTTGGTGGTCGGTTCTTTCAGCACTTGATATTAGGGAGCGACCATTCGAGTTTTAGGGGGCCTGGAAAACTTCTAGAAAACGAAAAGATGGAAAGTCAAAAGTAAAAAATATATAGTTTGCATGGATATAATACATTTCTCCTTTATTGTTAAGTTTATAATTGTTTGAAATTGTTGTGAACATTTTTATTAACATTCCAATTAACCTTTATTATCCGACATTGTATTTGCTTGTGTTAGCTCATCATACACGCAGATATGTTAAACATTCAGCGTTAAAAAACATTAACGAAGAAAAGAGGAGTGTGCCAGTTCTCTTCTCAGGTTGTGACTATTCACGATCTTGTAGATTCTAGCCGTTGATGGGTTAATATTTCCAGATATGTCAAAGACCCCTTGCTGTTTTACCAAACGGATCGCATGAGAAATTGGCAGAACGGGCATTTGTTGAACAAACTCTCGTATTCGCGAGAAACTACGAGGATCTGCAGGTGATATCTGATCCGTGGTGTGATATCATGGTATTCTCACGTTCCGCTACTTGACGTAGTCGTGTCACCACTTGAAGCTGGACAGAGATAGTCGTGTGATAATGCAGAGGTGTCTGTCTCAGTGTGCAGCCCTGGGGGTTTATATGTGCGTGCGTGTGTGCGTGCGTAAGCATGGCTTTTCTAAAGGTGTGTTGGTGTATGTATGTGTGCGATCATGCTGCGTCTGTGTGGTTGTCTCAGTTAGAACGCCAGTGTGCGAGGGTGTGGGTATGCATATACTAGTACATGCGGATGTGTTAGCGTGTCTATGCATGCGTGTGCAAGTATGAAGTTATGTGAGTACGTATGTATATACATATATCCTTATCTCATAAAGTAATTGATTAAGTCATAGGTCTGATACTGAGCAAAAGTACAAACATTGTCACGAGCTTGACTTAAGCAAATATCCTCGTGGTTGTCTAACACTAGATACTCCTTGCTTGTGTAATAAAGAGATGTCCTGTTTCCCAAGATCTTAATTAGGCAAAAATCTAGAATGGGTCAAAATTAACTTAGGCAATTATATATTTTATAAGAGTTAGGAATTATGCTGGAAAGTTAAACCTGTTTTTTCTCTACGATACGATGAAACCTGCGAGGTTATCATTGATGGCCTTCAACAGCTGCTCTGAATGAAGATAAAATGCTCTAAAGAACTTCAGAGAGCTTTGCTTTTGTTTAAAGTGTTCAAATAGAGGTCGGGGAAGAGCTAGGATTTAAAGGGTAGCCACACATAGTGAATACAGATATTTTCGTTATAACTTGAGGCATAAGTTACCAATCGATGGCATTAAGAATATACCTTAAATCCAGATTGAGGCCGATTAACGTAAGCAGGTCTTAAAACTTCAGCTACAGTGATCACTTTATGTGTCGTTCGGTTGTTACCTGCGTTGGGGTTTGAGTAACCATATGATCGTATATTGTATGTCTGTGCTATACGCATGCAGAAGTAAGCCAAAAAGAGGACTCAATTGTTGTCATAAATATAGTTCTTTAAACATTATTGACACTGAAGGTAACAATTAGATAAAATTTCAGAAAAGATCTCTTGGCTTGTTTTCATATCGAAACAAGGAAAACATAATTTCCCCCAGTCTCATTTGGGATTGTATTATTTGAAACACATTGACCATACTCTCATTTTGTCTCGACCAGGAGCCAAGGGTTTCCGGGGAGAGTAAACCTTGCTGGGGGAGGGAAGGTCTTGTGCGTGGCTCTGTAGGGAAGGAGGAGTTCGCTGGATTGACCAGTCACTAAGCCAGGGTTTGGAGGGTGAGCGCCAGCGGTCTAACAGCAGCGGGTCATTTTATGCTTGCATCATGAAGACAGCCTGTGTTCTGTTGTGTCTGTTTGTCTGTCTGTATGCCGGTACGTATGTTTAATGTATCTTCTAGTTTTTATTCTCTTGTTGATTTATCAAATTCATTTATTTTATAAGGAATTTTCCATTATAAAGTTAAGTTCCTTGACTGCCTCTCTCAGTGTTTATTTATTTAAGTTCTCTTGACTGGATCAACGATGTGTCTTGGGGATAAGTTATTACATGTGTATTTTAATAGTTAAAATATTTAGCTAAAATGTAAACAAATGCATGTTCCGCTCTCTTTGTTGACAGTTAAGACTGTTAGATTTGGGGTTTTTCTGTTTGATCAGGAATGAATATGGTTTTCTGTTTGTTGTTTGTAGTGTTCTGTTGGTTTCGATGTTCTGTTTAATACTTCGGTAACAATGTTCAGTGAATGTATCGCAATCTTTCATTGTCATTGTTCCGTCCAGCGAGAGAGTATATTGTAGGAAAAGCTAAATGACAAACTCCACTTTTCTTAGACAATGAAGACCAAAATAGACACAGCATTTTAAAATAATTATTTTAACAATAGACAACTGCAACTCGAAATTGCATGGCACTGAAACGATATTTTCAGATAAATTTTGCAAACGGTTTTTCTGATGTCAAAGCTAAAACCATTTGGGAGAATCGTAATCCTGTCGACTTCTGAATAATCTGCCAGAAATGCGCTGTTTAGACGGGATATGGTTTTGGTTAAATATGGTTTTGGTGTGATCATGTTCGTTCACATTTTGATTCTCAACTGTTCTGCTCGATATTTTTTATGAATGAAAACACGTGTCGCTGACGTGTGTCAGCTTTATAAAAACCAAACAGCAGCTTGCTCAATGATACTTATGTTTGTTATCAAGTGACTTCGTGCCGTCACGTGACATCTAAGCGTTTGTTTATTAATTTTGTGATGCAAATTTAAATAAACTGGGAGAGTAGTTGTTGAAATATCTCTCAAGTGTTCCACATCCATGTCAAGTGGTCTTCCGGACACGTGAAGGACATATCAGATACTGACAGTTAAAACAATAATAATAATAATAATAATAATAATAATAACAATAATGATAGCACTTTATTCTCCAATGGAAATTTTGTTTTACATTAAGAGGCCTACATCACACATTAAATACATGAATCATTCACACGATCTCAGTCCCAAACATATCTATAAAATACATCTCATAATAGACACTAGTCAATCTTGCACACTAAAACGGTTACTAAGTACATATTATAAAAAGGTATGTAACACAACGCACCTGATAACAAAGGATAAAATACACAAATATACATATTATAAAAGTTTAACTGCCCAACAGGTTAGGAATGCGTATGTATGTTGGTATCAGTGACTGGCAGGCTCTGTTCGAACGGAACTTGGGTATCCGTGGACGGCGTCCAGATAGGTCGAGTTCGAATTCTGAGTAAACCGCCTATAATTTCCCTAGCCTTTTTAATAATTTGTTTTTCATAACAGTTGCTAATAGTTTCCTGAGAACTGCCAATTATTTTATCTGCGAGGAGTTGTATTTTAGAAATTTTGATTTTATGCCGCACAGATAGGGCACAAAACCAACAGTGAAAATTAAAAGTTAAAATACTTTGAACAAAAACCTTGCAAAACATAGTCATGGAGTTTTATCAATGTTAAAACTGCAGAGACTACGCAGAAAATGAAGTCTTGGTTTGGTTTTTGTATAAATGTAGTCTGTCTTAGAATCCCGCGTAAGTTTAAAGTCAATGATTGTTCCTAAGTACTTGTATTCGTTAACCCTTTCAATTTCTTCATTGTCAGGATACACAGGGGATATATTAGTTTTACGCTTTCTAAAGTCTATGACCATTTTCTTTTTCTATTTGACATTTAGCACCAGATAGTTGGTCTTACACCAATCATAAAATTTACTAATTTGGCTGTATTCTTATTCCAACTGATATAAAAGATTAAGTAGTGCCGTGTCATCTGCACACTTCACAATAAAACAACTTTTAAAACTACTTACATAGTCGTTGGTGTATAGAATAAACAATATAGGCAAAATAACACAGCCTTTGGGAGCACCATGTGTTTCATGGCTGATTAAAATATGCTTGATTTTCAAAATACATTGTCAGTAAAACATAATACCTTCGTTCTCTTATTTGTTTCCATCAGTATATAAATTTGTATTTGAAAAGAATGTCTTGTTTAGTTACTTTCATTTGATAATGTTGTATAGTTTAGCTTCATACATTTGTTAATATTGTATAATAAGTTTAATATCATTTGGTAATATCGTATAGTGGGTTACTTCCATTTGGTAATGTTGTATATTTGGGTTTCATTTGCTAACATTTTATAGTTGGGTTACTTCCATTCGGTAATATTGTATAGTTGGGTTATTTTCAGTAGGTAATATTGTATAGCTGGCCGGGTTACTTCCATTTGGATATATTGTATATTTGGGTTACTTTCATTTGCTAACATTTTATAATTAGGTTACTTCCATTCGGTAATATTGTATAGTTGGGTTATTTTCATTAGGTAATATTGTATAGCTGGCCGGGTTACTTCCATTTGGTAATATTGTATAGTTGGTTTCTTTCATATGGTAATATTTTATATTTGGGATACTTCCATTTGGTAAAATTGTATAGTTGCGTTACTTCCATTTGGTAATACATGTATTGTACAGCTGGGTTTCATACATTTGATAATATTGTATAGTAAGGTTAGTATGGTTTTCTAATATTGCACAGTAAGGATAATATCGTTTATAATATCGTTATACAGCCATGATCTTCCTGTCGAAATTGCTTTTCTTGTTGGAAATTTTATTAGAGTAGTAAACTATGTATTTTTGGAAAAGGAAATTGTTTTTTTTTTTAAATCAACGTTGTTCTGTTACAGCTATGGCAGTCATATTTCAAAATAGCGCGATAGAAATGCAATAATTTGATTGTTATCGTTTGTTTGTCACCAGAAGCCAAATCTGTCAACAGGTTGCTAGAAGTGCACAATAGCACCAGTAAATATGGTATAATATAATTATCAACTTACTCAATATTTTAAGCATTTCCTTTTTTACCTTTTTGTCGCGTTATTACATATCTGATCACACTACAGAGGCCGTTCACACTTCACAAATGCATATGTTTGGCTTTCTGCATTCCTTGGCCGTACAGAATATTTTTTCTTGGTGCTGGTTAATCGTCTCGTGGGGACGTTTACCCTCAAATAATACCAGAAGTGACCAAAGGGTCTGGCAACTGTGAAGTCCAGACTTTCTGGGGGCTGCAAACAGTTACTGACATTTGTCACATATGTGAAATGTTACCATTGAACTTCACCACATATTTACGGCAAACGTTGTGTAGAACGCAGAAAGCAATATGGTATTTGGCATATGTTTATATGATGAAAGACTTAAGACCACCGATCTGAGAAAACAAAGCGTAACATGTTTTATTGTAATACAATAAGGCGTTGGTTACTGAACCCTCTGTCAGCAATTTTTAGCCTGGTGTATTCGACGAGACGAGCTCTGTAGACTCCAGTTTGCCTCCTACTTAGCTCATGATCTCACCTTGGATGCAGGACTCTCTGTCTTTCCGGCAAACACTCAGACTTGACCTTGAGAAGTGGGGTCATTTGACGGACACAATCGGAGGTGTAATAACAGCCCCAGGCGCTAAGAGGTTTTTTTCTACGATACGACACGACACGACGTCGCAGGGAATCCAGTCGTATCGTGCCTTAAAACAAGATGTCTGCCTTTTACAGACGCATCCATTGCATGGAGAGCAAATGAGAGCACGAAACAATGCGTGCTATTGTTGGCCGACATGAAAGGAACATTTGGAAATACATGTCAGTGACATTCCAGAAATGTTTATATGTAACGTTTGCAATGTGTATTGTTGCTCAGATTGCAGAAATAAGATGCCAGTTAATCTTTATGAGATTATTAAAATATCAACGTTCAGCATGCCTGAATATTTTGGAAATGCAAATAAGAAAACTTCATTTCACTGAGGTTACATTTTTAAGGTCATAATACTTTTTCAGTGAGGCTACAGTTTCTAAGGAAAGCATTCCTTTGTAGTGAGATTACAGTCTTTAAGGACAGAATTCCTTTTCAGTGAGGTGCCAATCTTTAAGGACAGAATTCCTTTTCAGTGAGGTGCCAATCTTTAAGGACAGAATTCCTTTTCAGTGAGGCTACAATCTTTAAGGACAAAATTCCTTTTGCAGAGAGGTGACAGTCTTTAAGGACAGTCCATTTCCTTGATAACTCCAATAGCACTGTTGTTGTTAATAGTTTTGTACCAAGCAAGATATGGTTCTGTGAAGGTTACACACTCAAATCTGCTTCTATGACTTCTTCTAGATGAGGCATATTATCATCATTATCATGATTATCTGATAGAAGATTCCCATACGGTAGTTCACTTTGCCGATCTTTTTTTTGTATTTTTCAATTCAGAACCACTAAAAAGAAAGCATAATAAAATTGTGCAAAACACAATTCGCAGCGACAGTTTCAAGTGTGGAATATTAATAGTCCATGAGCCAGTCACAGGCACATGCTTAATTTACAACAACAACAAAAAAAACTATACCAATTCTATTCGAAACCATCTTTACCGAGAATCGATCCTACGAAATATTTAGCTCAAAATTACCTCCCCTTACCTCTACCTCAATGAGACGTGACTCAATGAAATACACACAAGGTAACAAACTCCAAAGAGAACAGGACACTCCACCCTCGAAACTTTTGTTGTTACGGTTCAATATTCGAACCGATTGGTCTCAGGATAATTGCAATTTTATCAGTAGTAAGTGATCCTTTCACCGGTAACCAATCAGTGAAAGGTTGGCTTAGAATCATCAGCTCATCTAAAAGTATCATAGCGATGGAGCCGAATATTTATATCGGACCAGGGTGATGAATTCGCGATTCATCGTAACTGGGATATTATACCATAAAAAGAATAATGGATACAAATGGGATAATAGATGGTACTGACACGAAATGTCGAGAAGGTAGATGTCATACATGGACACAATTAGCGGGCCATTTATTGGAGTCTCAAATGGGAGCGATATTGCAGCGGATCTGCCTGACCAAGTCGTTTCATTTCCACTTCGATTTTATATTTACCTATGGGTGTTTTATTTGCGCTTAAAATATCAATAAGGATTTTGGAGTGTTGCCAATTGTAGCAGTAGTATAATTGTCTCGTGAGTACCTTTATAAACAATTCAGTGTTTTTACTCCCTCGAAAGCATACAGAAAAGATTCAGAAAAGTCATTATTCCTGCCGAGTACTTATTTAAGTACATAACCTCTGTGTTTATTCCAGCCGAGTACTTATATGAATACATTACTTCTGTGTTTATTCTAGCCGAGTACTTATCTAAGTACATTACTTGTGTGTTTATTCCAGCTTCGGCTCAGATCTACGATGGATTATATAAGAAGTTAATGCGCGGATACGTCAAAGATGTGATGCCATCTGCCTCCGTCAACTCCACCATCAGCCTCAAGTTCAGCCTCCAGCTCATCCAGATACACGACTTGGTGAGTCACGCCTTTGAGCATCTGATCAGATAGCAGTATAGTCAAGGGAGCAGCCATTTGATTTTTAGGGGGTGGGGCTGGACGATATAGCTTGCAGACAGTTTTGAACAAAATAACTTGATTGCATGTGTCAATAGTAAACACACACAGATTGCAGAGATACATGTATGTGCATGTTTAGCTCGTCTGCACTTTGGTTTCTGTTACCATGGCAAGTGTTAATTTTGTTTCGGGATCATAACTCTAGAACTGTTCAGTACTTTTCCACGAAACTTGATACAAACATTGGACACATGATTTAGTTGCGACATTTCAAGTTTTGAATTTTCATAAGACAATATTTTATGTTACCATGGCAGTGAAGTGGCGAAACGATTTTAAAGTTTTTGTCATCAAGTGGACGCTCCCTGACTGGGCATACCATACGGAAATGATGTGCATGTGTCTGCTTTGCATATGAGTAGTAGTAGTAGTTGTAGTAGTAGTAGTAGTAGTGGTCGTAGTAGTTGTAGTAGTGGTGGTAGTAGTTCGCATTCAAGAGGTCCATCCTCATGGCAGAGGTGGTGTTATGGTTCCGGGAAACCATTTGCAGACAAGAAAAGACATAACTGGTCTTTAAACAGAGGGCAGTAACATCCCAGCAATACACTGTCGGTTAAAGTCAGCTGTTCTTGTAAATCAATGACAGGGACTGATCTTTCAACGTGACAATTCCAGACAGTATTTGATCACGTTGGACTTTTAAAACCATTATAACGTACTGAACCGCAAAAGAAACGTCACCCCAAGTAACATTGCATGAAAGATTGTCATTTAAATATCTGGGTAATCTTTGTCAAAGTTCCTAAAATTTAACATTACCTCGTCCGGAAAAATGAAATTTGATGATAAAAAACAAAGCAGATAACAATAAAACCCAAATCAATCACCCAAACGCATCACGGCAACGGTTATTGAATTGCAACGACATGCCAAGATTGACAAGAAATCAGCGACACCAAGCCCTTGGACGATTGCAAGCTGGACAAACCGCCCGGCAAG